>JABFFJ010000095.1:0-82475 GCA_013623715.1 Fusarium verrucosum
ATTATATTATATAAAGAATAAAAAGTTAAAGATACTATTATATAGTAATTTTATAACGTTTATAAAATATATTTTTAATTTAATATAAATATTATATTCCTTTTAATTCTATAAAGCCTTAACCTTATTTCTTTCTTTAGAGCTTATTTCTGTATTTATAGAGAATTTATTAAGTTGGGCGCTTTCTCTTTCTCGTTCCCTTACTTTATACTTTTCAGCTCCATCTATTGCGCTAGTCAGCATTGATTTGAGAAAATGCTAAGAATACTTACATATGAACAAGCTGATGAACTTTACAATAACCGGAAGCCAAAGTGTAAGAGGCAAAAATTGCCCAAATGACCATGACTCTGAACTACTAGATAATGGATACAAGATGGAATAGACGTCCATCAGGGAGAGGGCTGAGCAGAGAAGAATTATCGCTATGCCTAGCACGACTTCCAAAGCCAGTGCTAGAAATAGCAATTTTATGAAGTAGTTGTTTTGGTGTTGTTCATGCAACAGGTACAGGCGGCGAACGTGGGTTGGTCCTGCCCAGTGGAACGCAAGCCTAGGTACAATCAAGCTGATTGGGTATGTCGCCGTAGTGAAGTCATATCCGAGAATGCTCTCCGGAATTTTATCATCAAGCTGATTTCCGCAGTAAGACATAGGTCCGGGGCCATTTCCACATGCTGGCACAAGAGAGTGATCCTTCAGGCATTCCCAATATGAAGCAGCATCAATCTTTTGATGGTGTAGGATGACTAGTGTAAGACCCCAGGTCAAAACCACAAACGGAAGAGAATACCCGAAAGTCTTGCCTGATGCATGGAGGGATGTCTGGATCAAAGTGATGGTAAAACAGCTGTTGATGACGATACTTTGACAGGCCGTCAGGTTGGCAACGTATGATAAAACAGGTAGTTTCTCAGATAGTGTCGTGTAGTTGTGAAATGTCCCAATTGCTCCAGCGGAAATCAGCCCGGAGAGGAAAACTTGTGTTTGTTGGAAATCAACTGCTACTGAACTCACGGCATTGTGAAGACGCTTCCAAATCCCACCACAACCTTTCGGTTTGCGTGTGCCTGGAGAGGTATTCTGAAATCCTTTCCTGAAGGCTACGACTGGCACGGGTAGCATATTTGCGTGCGGGGATACCATAGGGAAATCAAAGTTGAGGGCCGCATTTGCGTCCAACATGGATGCCAGGATAATGATACCGAAGAAAATGGCAAGAATGGACTGGATGATAGAAGCTGGAATCACCTGGAGACGTCAGCGTCAGAATTAGATGGAAAGATATCAGGGAAATACTCACGCCCAGGCCAATCAAATCGGAGTCAACTCCAATATCGACGCCCTCACAGTAGGTACTATTGAGAAAATGTCCAAACTCAAGAATAGTACTTGTATTCAGGTTGTCAGACTGGAAACGGCCAAAGGCCGGCACGCATTTTCCATGTTCAAATTGGGAGCATGACTCCCATAGACAGCCTCGCAGTGTATCGAGAACTCGTAACTCATGGATATTTTTGAAAGAGCCAAAGTTGAAGGTTTTGTTCATTTCCCGTACACTTTCCGGCCGAACTGTGTCATTCCCATCGATAACCTGCATGGCCACCGTTGCCAAAGTAACACAGTTCCAGAGATTTTCTGGGCTCGCGAATATTTCTTCAACGTTGGAACATGTCCCGGTGCAGTTGGGTGTCGATGATGTCCCAACGAGACACCCAGTTTCAATCAGATGGGCAGTTTCATTCGACCTTTCCAGTAACAAATATATTATGTCGAGGAAAGATTCCTTCCATAGGAGCCATTTTGGTGGCATGGGATTTCCAAACAAAAGGAATGGCTCGTCAGGACTTTGGATGGCGGTGAGATTCCAATTGCGCATGATTGAAAGAAGCTAAGTGTGTCGAGTATGGGTTATTGGAGATTGGGCGCCTTTTTATGTTTCATGGAGCCTTGGTCGAGGCCCTGCAGCGTGGCGCCCAAGAAGTGAAAAGTCGGCGAGACTGCCTGCGCCATGCAGAGACCGGTGAGAGACTGTATGCATCAAAGTGCAAGAGAGGGACACTGGCTATCCAATAGTGTTATTCTGAAACAATTATGCGCCTGCAATATGGCGTAATGGTGGTGGCATTGCTGGTGGCCAGGCTCCCTTTGTTATTTTGTTCTCTGGTACAAATACATGCTGCAGCCTATTATCAATCAAATAAAGAGGGGGCTGTGTCTGGTCAGGTTATGAGTCAAAAATATAAGCTGATAAAGAAAAGGGTAAGGCGAATGGAAGCCCGGCGGTGCCAAATAGTTTGTGTAACACAAGCCCCAGATGGCCGTCGCAACTTCGACCAAAAAGCTGCAACAAGAGCATAGTCGGGAGGTGAAACTAGATAGAATTAAATATTCGTGACTTGAATTGACAAACTAGCAAATTATCAAACCTCAAACCTCAAAACAAACTGAAGAATAACTTTTTCATCAATCGGATTATTTTCCTTGTAGGTATGCTGTGACACGTTAACATTCGGTAGCAAACAATAGTCTCAAGAACTTTGCAGTTCTCCCTCAGTCTTGTTTAGTTTATCAAAGTTGTCATTAAACACGATACTCAAAACCTACAGAAATACGATTCGTCATGTTCCCAGCATCCTGTGTTCTCCAACACTTGGATTATCTCGCCCTTACATTAGCGCTGAAAGCTTCAAATTGACAAGCTTTTCTGACATGCAAGTAGACTCCGCCTCGAACAAAAGACAGAACGATGAACCCCTACCACAAGTCAGTCAAGTCATCCGCACATTGCCAGTCTAGCCAGTAAAGTCTATTATACTTGGACTTTTCTCTCCAAGTCAATTACTGTACATACCAGCCCCACAATCCCGATAACTAGTGCTGTTAAAAGTGTTATCTCTGGAAGCCCAATGGATTATGTATTATGATGATTGATAGCATACTGTATGTTTATCCTACGTCGTGGTTGGCAGCTGCCATCTATCGATCGAGATTGAAGGAGACTCGGGATCTTCTTTTATCTTAGATGGGTAAAATACATCGCCGATCTTGCCACATCTCGTCATTCTAGCATGACCTATTGTGATAGGTCAACGAACAAGACGATTCCGAGCTCATTATCATACACAGTGTATCGTCGAGGAAATCCTCGAATATTCTGGTATCTACGACGATAATAATCAGTTAGATGCAAAGGGGCGTCCTTCTCATCTGACCCTTTTTGTCGCCAACCAAGGTTTGTGAAAGAGTATCTGAGAAGTCCAAACACTGTATCTCTCACCTGTATGCGATTCAATGTTACAGTGCAAATTTCTATACATTGATCATTATACATACATACGAGAACGGCCCCTGCCCAGGGTGAACCGGGGTGTTTGGCATGCACTGTAGCACTACTGTACGTCAGTGGCATTCAGATGACGGCTAATTCTTAACTCCCGTGATTCTGGAAAACATTTTTGAGGGTCTCATGGATCCCCCGCGACTAGAATCCAACAACGGCATCTTGGCGAGTATCCTTCACCTTTGCCAAAAATCAACAACTTAGCTATCAACAGAAGTTTTCCAATATGATGAATCAATCCAAAATGTCTGGATTAGATGCAGAAAATAACAAGCGTCTTTTGAGCCGCTATGGAAAAGTCCCCAACAAAGGGAACCTACTTCATCACCAGCTAGAAGTTCGTAACATCCATCCATCTCCACCAGTAGTCCCAAAAGATCTAACAGCACCCGATTAAGGGAAGGAAATATTTCGACTCCGGCGATTTCGCCCTCAGCCAGGCTCACAGATCATCTGACATTGGTAATGTCACAACTGGCAGCGAACATCCCATCCGACAGGACATATCAGAGCCTTGCTGTTCGGTACCGAGTTCGAGCAATGTTGAAGATAACGCGCATCAGCATTCATCGCCGAGGACTAGTAGTGACGAGATGAGGTTTCATGGTATTAGTCACCTGCATGAGGTGCCAGCCCAGCGAGAAAGCGAGCCTCATGGAATGGGGGGCAACAGCAGGTAGGTTTTGGTTGAAGGGTCAGTAGTTGACAAACATGTTTCACTCTTTAGGCATCTCATAATGGTCCGTGTATATTTCGAATTCTCGTATGAAGAATACTCATTTTCAATATCTCTTGTTTTACTTCACTACTCACTGTTGTGAAATTCCTACCTTACTCCACCAAAACTCAGACTGCTTGCGAGCCCAATCATCATCCACAAACACGGCCGTCTTGCCAACATCTCCGCCAATCAACTCCTCATTTCCATCACCAAATCTCAACACCTTGGGACTCTTAGAATCATAGGCCTCCCACTTGGGCCTCTGGGGATACTCTCCAGCGACAGCGTTGGGGTCTCCCCTTGTGATGAAGCTGGTGACATAGTGGTTGAGTGTCTTAGCCAGATCTTTCTGTGTAGGGGATACGACTACGACCTTCGGGTCGCAGACTTCGTACCGCATGTTATCGGCGTGTTGTGCGCCGTTGTTGACGGTGCTCACTGCCGCCCAGTGGTAGAGGTAGACAGGAACTGACGGGGATGCCAATTCGGCTGTTTGTCGTGCGGGAGCGACGTATGCGTAGTGAGCGTATGCAGCCTCGATACGCTTATACTGAGGACCCATATCCTTTCGTGTTTCCTTGTACTCAGAGTCTTCGAACTTGGCTGGATCTCTGTATAGCTCCTCGATAGTGTCGAGGTCTTCAGAAGTGAGCAGAGGTAGCAACTCAGCCCAGAAGTGTCGGAACTCAGAAGACTCGGACATCTTCTTGTTAACATAAAGCGAGCCCTCGTTGGTTGTGAAACCTGTCATAATAGGCACCTTGTGCCACTTGTCCAACTTCCATGTCTCGAGAGGAGGCCGCGCAATGATGTCGCCATCAATGACAGGCTGGAATGCCCAGCGGAGCGAGGGGTTGTACTTGTCAAAAGTAGCGGTTTGGGCATCCGTGATGACCTTCTCGGGCTGCGTTCGCAGATAAGGGAAGATCTCGTCTTCTGGTAGGTCTTCAGGTACGCCAACTGTGCGGAGGAAGTCCTTGAATTGAGCTTCGTGGATGGGCGCGTTGTAGGGTCTGACGGCTCGCGACGTTGGAGCTCCAGACTCGATGATTGCTTTATGGAAAAGGGGTGCAACTCCCTCCTTATAATGCATGAGATGATGACCAATCTATCTTTTCGTTAGTGAATTGATTTGATAATTGCCTATTGACACTTACAGAATGAGCACCAGCTGAAAGACCAAATAAGGTGACGTTGTTGGGGTCACCTCCAAAAGCTGCAATATTTTCCTGCACCCACTCCATCAAAAAGATCTGATCCTTCAATCCCAGGTTCAAAACACCCTCTTTGGCAGTCAGGCTCGACGGCAAGAATCCCAAAGCTCCAATGCGATAGTGAAAGCTCACAGCAATAAATGCCTCAGGTGCATTCGCTACCATTGATGCCGTCTTGTGCATATGCGACGAACCTCTGTTAAACGCACCGCCGTGGATATATAATCCAACCGGCAACTTCTCATGCTTATCCGCCGACTTGCGAAAGATATTCACCGTCAAACAATCCTCGCTTTGCTCAAGCGTTGGGCCTACCAAGAGTCCCTTGCCGGGAGCTGCGCAGCCATACTTGGATGCATCAATAACAGCATCGGGTGAGGGTGGCAGTTTGACAGCAGGTCGGAAGCGACGATCTCCTGTAGGCGGTAGCGCGTAAGGCACGCCCATCCAGCCATCTACAGGTTGGGGTAGGTCGTCGTTCAGCTTGACGCCAACGAGCTTGCCCTGAGGTAGGGAGATAGTGGGAGTGTTTGGACTGATTTGGCTACCCATTGTGACAGTTGGTTTGTTAGAGTGATGAATTGGGAGATGTGAGTGTACAGAGATTAGTTAAATACACTAACTCTGACGAAACAAAATGCTGAAGGAGCGTCATCGTGGGTTTGAGGGGCTTCTCATCGGAGTCTAAAAACTGCTCCGCTCACGATGGGTCTGTTCCGACAACGGCTCCAACGATACCAACACCGGAGATAAGCAGATAAATGGCATTTTCTACCTATCTTTTCCCATCTGAGTAACAAACCATGTGGATCTCCGTATTTAGATCGGCCAACTTGGATTCCCCCGCAATCTCGCCCGTTGAAGATGGATCCGATCTCTTGAGTCAGGTCCGGGCATCAAAACTGAGAACCGATCATCAGTGATGATAGCGACCAACAAGGACTGGGACTAGACCCCGCAAAGTAGTTGCATATGGAGATATTTCATTGGACACCATTCCGAGGGAACCGTCTTGGCCTGGTACTGCAGCATCGATTAGACGATATCCGTAGATAGACTGCCAGATTGGTAGTGTCCATTCCGAGGATCATGTACCCCGGACTTTTGCTTATCACTATTCCAGGATACGTAGTACTAAGTAGAGGGGTATATAAAACTCGACCATCAACATGACTTTGAGCGTGCCAGATCTCGTCGTCTACCTTCCATTTCTTAATACTCAAAACTAGAAATCGTCAGACGAGCATCCTTCTCAGCATTCATCACAATGCCGCCCCAACAGACAGGACCATGGCCCGAAGACAAAGATCTCAAACCCAAAGACGCAGAAGAGCACATCGCCATGAAAAAGCTCGACTCCATCACCCCCGGCGAAGTCGTCGAACTCGACGCCACTGAGAAATTCCTGCGCGAACACAACTTCACCAACGAATACATAGACGAACTCCTCACCGATACAGCCCTCAACAAGAAGCTCATCCGCAAAGTCGACATGATCCTCCTCCCTTTGCTAATGGGAACATACATGCTTCAATACATTGACAAGAATGCCTTGTCCTACGCCGCCGTGTTCGACCTCTTCACCGACGTGGGTATTTCGTCGGACCAGTATTCCTGGTTTGCTAGTATCTTCTACTTTGCGTACATGGCTGCTGAATACCCATGGTTGTTTCTTGCTCAAAAGACGCTTATGGCCAAAGTTGTTTCGGGATGTGTTATTGCCTGGGGAAGTGTACTGCTTCTGACCGCGGCGGGAAATAACTTTGGTTCGTTGGCAACGTGTAGGTTCTTCCTGGGAGTTTTCGAGGCGCCGATCACAACATGCTTTATGATGATTGTTTCGATGTGGTATACACGTGAGCAGCAGCCTTTTAGAGCTGGTATCTTTTATTGCTGCAATGGTGTTGGAGCTATGGTATGCTTTACCCTCCTGGTCCTAAACGTTACTAACATTTACAAGCTCGGAGGTCTTCTTACCTATGGCATCGGTCAAATCAAGAACTTCCCAATCTGGAAAGCCGTCTTCATGACCTGTGGCGGTATGACAGTTATTTGGGGCATTGTCCTCTTCTTCCTCCTCCCAGACAGCATCATGTCAGCCCGCCATTTCAGCCTCGAAGAGCGAGCCCTTCTCATCGGCCGTAGCCGTCTCGCTCGAACTGGTGTTTTGAACAAGACCATAAAGTGGAACCAGATCCGCGAGGCTTTCATTGACCCTCAGGTCTGGCTCCTTGTTTTGTTTATGCTTCTCAACGAAACCATCAACGGAGGCATTGCCAACTTTGGCAAGCTTATCATCAAGGGTGTTGTCAAGGAGCCTCTTGAGACTGTTGCTCTAGGTATCCCCATGGGCGCTTTCCAGGTTTTTTACATTCTCTCTGGAACTTTTCTGGCTTCTCGCATCAAGAACTGCCGTACTATCATCATGGCTATCTATCTCATCCCCACCATGATTGGAGTCTGTCTTATCTGGAAACTCGATCGTGCGCACCACAAAGTCGGCGTTCTTTTCGGATACTACATCATTGGCGCCTTCGTCTGCTCTCTGGTGCTCGCGATGCAAATGCCTGCCAGTAACCTCGGTGGCTACACCAAGCGTATCACTGCTTCTGCCATGGTGTTCATCGCCTACTGTGTCGGCAACGTCATTGGTCCTCATGCTTTCTTGGGCTCAGAAGCTCCCCTTTACCCAACTGGATGCATCACTGTTCTCGGCTGCTCAGTCGCTCAGATGATGGTTGCAATTCTGCTTCGAATACTGCTGGTGAGGCGGAACGCAAGACGAGATGCGGCGGTGGCTGCTGTTGGAGAGAATAACGAGGATGCATCGGCAGTAGATGCAGCTGATTTGACTGATTTTGAGGTAAGATCCATCTGCTCTGTTTCCTCCGTACCTAGATCGTACTAATCGTCTTCTACAGAACCCCCATTTCCGCTATGTTCTGTAAGGGCTATTGATACAGAGTTCAGGTATACTAAGATGACATATGCGCCAACAGTGGTGTATGATGATGTATGAAATGTCATGAATTTCTTAGTTGCGGGAACAATCGCCATTAATCTATGTTTTTATAGTACAATGAACTCCATAAAGATCTAAACCAAACTCCTTTTCATAATATTACATCGTTTCTGGCTCCTTTGATCACCAAAACAATTACAAGTGCCTCTTAATTCTACCCTGCCAGAGGTCGAGGCCAGGGAAACACCACTTTGTATGTTGCGACACCTCCAAAGAAACACAACCCAAGAATCCACTCTTTAGTATACAATCTCAGTGGCCCATCATAATCATCATCTGAGAGCCGGACTCCAAGAGACACGTGGTGGTCCAGGTCGTTGGGAAGATACTCTTCATCCGGTTGATCTTCCGACCAAAGCGAAGTGAAGACATGTATAGGTGTGTCGTTCTGTTGACCCAGAAGCTCATCCGCTTCATATTGTCGATTTCGTATAAAGATTGCTCGTGCTGTTGTAGGTTCACCTGATGAGTCACAGAGATATCCTACCCACAACGGCTGATCCGCATCCATGGCCCTGACAACTTCTTTGGCCATGAGTCTGCGGTATCGTAAACTGAAAGACTCCTCTTCATTGATAACAAAAGCATCTTCCTCTAGAAATTCTTTCATATCGTCAACTATCTCTGCATCATTTCGACCCTTCTTTGCCCTGACAAGCTCAACCAGCTGCCTGAGGCGGGTCCGTTGGTATTCTGACAGCTGTTGCTCGCCTGTCTGGATCGGCTGCGACAAGCGCGGTGATGACCTTGGTGCTCTTATCGTCTCATCAAGCTTCCAGAGATGGCCTCTCGTAGTGACGCCAGTGTTTGTAAAGTCAACATCGACAAAACGACAGCTTTTGTTGAACGTCAGCCGCTTCTCGCCCTGGGGAGCCTGGAAGTTATCGAAGAAAAGACCGTTGATCTGGTCAATAATAGGTTCATGAACTGAAATGGGCGGTTCATCATTCTTGAGGATCTCGCCATTTACAAGACGAAGTCCCAGTATCGATAGATCAAGACTTATGCCACTGTCTTGAAGTCGCGTACTGTTCAGCCGAGTCGCGTATTGACAGCAATTGGAGATAATAGCCAGACAATCCCACGGTTCAGTTACGCCTCGTTTTTGAACGTCTGAAATAATCGTCCCAGACATTGAACTTGATGGAGGCAGGAGCATAGTATATTTCCCAGCAGTTGCCAGTATATGCTCAATCATGTCTCTATCCTCTTCCGTTACGAAGTGATGGCGGCGAAATGCTAGACAGAACCTAGTAGCGCTTTCAGAGAACCTGGCTGACTGGACGCTCAGCTCGCCTGGCACTACACCAAACATTGCCTTCTTGCCACGGAGTATAGATCGCTTGGTCTGTTCGAAATCGGCGCTGTGATGGATGAGAAGCGTCATCTTGAGACCGGCTCTGTAGTTCTCCTGGAACGTCCACGCTCGTGTCCACCATTTATCGCTAGTGATTTCGTGTAAAAGAAGCAGCATTTTCTGCGCTTGTGTGTACTGTGCGTCTTTGGACAAGGCGAATCCGCCATCGTGATATTTGACAAGTACACCGTTGAGTATAGAAGCCAAAGTCTTCATCTCATCTTCATCCTGTATCGGTCGACCCAGCAAAGCAACCGGATGATGGCTGAGTGAATAAACCCGATCCATGGCATCTATAGCATGTCGTTTTTGTTTGCACTCAGGATGTGTACAGGCCAGCTGTTTGCATTTTTTCTGCGGGATACTATGCCGATCAATCCACAGAAGCGGGACATCGTGACATTGCATGTACTTTGTGATTCTCTCGAGCACCGAGTTTCGCACAAATGAACGCCAGGCGTCTTGACCATCCCTAGTTTCGATCTTATGACCTTCTGTTCTTGGATTCTGTGTCTCGTGCTCTGAAGCATCCCAGGTGTATGAGAGGGCAACAAAGTTACTATCCGTGAAGCCGTTGACGGTTTTTCTGAACCAATAAGGTGTCTCGGCTTTCTCGTCCTCATCTTCTTCGAGTTTCCTCTTTTTGGATTGACGCCGGCCGAGACATTCCAGGTTCTCGACGATCCAGATCATTTTCTGCTGGGGAATTCGGCATTTCTGGATCTCAAGGAGTGATGAGACTACATCGTTCTCGACTTCTGATATGTAACTGATGCCATGAATGGCTCGTTCTGTAACCATTTTATTGGCCAACTGAGGCACATTTCGGGTTCAAGGGAAGTGATTTGTTCGGCATTTGATGATTCCAAATCCCGGAGATGACATGAGATTTCTTCGACGTCAGCGGCTTTAGATGAGACGCGTCGCCATCGTCCAATCACAGTGTGTTATTCCGGCTCCTCTTCCCACGGACCAGGGCTCCAGGGTAGTTAAGAAAGCAAAGCATTACCCCTAAATCATCTAATACAGGTGGTGAAACATTGTTGGCTATTCTAGGCACTGATTCTATTGTGTTCTTCCACGTGACACTTCGTTTCGTAGCTATATTTACTATATTTCTAGAGATATTAGTAGAAGTTATTCCATGATATATATATAGTTAATTAAGCAGGCCCTATTAGCGACTCATAATTATAAAATTATCAAGCAGATCTTTTAAGTCTATAGTTTCTTCTCTCATAAAGCCAGTTATAGGTTTATCGGATTATGTAGAAGAAAGTCTTTCTACTTATTGTCAACTTGGCAGGCTCAATTTGCAGCAAAATCTGTCAATTTTCCTTCGCATCCAGGACACGTTTTATCCTCTCCTGATCCTAGAGCCTGGAAATATCATTTTCTTTCATCAAAATACTATTCATCTTGTTATTCTCCAAGGTTATGTCACTGCTTATTGGCCACGTAGGATCATCTCAGCCATCCACTCGTACGCCTCGTGGCTGCATCAACTAGGCAACTTGGTGAGACCATCCATATTGACCGCTCAACAGTCTCAATCTCCGCGACCCTATTGGAAAATCAATTCAAACCGACCTAAAGTCCGAAGCTGAGTCATCGGGCTCCATCAATCATGTCACTCCGAAGATAGGTAGCTCCGCAACTCCTTTGGGCCGTATGCCTCACCATTTCCAAGGTGGGGATGGGATGTAGTGTCACCCCGCTCGGGTTCCGTATACCATATAAATCATGCTACCCCTCGATTCATCTGTCTAAATTGTTACCTACCTATTGTTTCACCCAAAACCTTCTTCACCAAAATGGCTCAAGTTCTCGTTGTCTACCCTTCCGGTCCTTCCTTTGACCTGGACTACTATCTCAAGAAGCATATGCCTCTTGTCGCATCGTAAGCGAAGCCATCCAACAACACCAACTCTTCAGTCACTAACCGCTCTGCAGCAAATGGGGTCCCCATGGTCTCAAGGACTACAAGATCATTACCTTCCAGGAGGGTGCTCCCTATCAGATCCAGGCTACTCTTGAGTGGGAGAGCCTCGAGGTTTACGAGAAGGCTGCTGCCAACGAGGTTTCCGCTGCGGTATTTGGCGACATCAAGAACTTCTACGACGGCAACCCCATGCTTCTGAAGGGTCCTGTCGTTGCCCATGAGACTGTCAAGTCATCGTAAGGAATTGAATGAATAGGTTTTATACAATCATATCTCCTCTGACACCACCGCTAGTGCATCCAAACTGTGAAATGGAATTTGGCTGTGATGTTTAACGGCTAACTACTTGACGGACATGCATCTCCGTGGGCGTGGAGTACCCATCGAATGTGCGAGGGAATTGGTGATCGAGTTCAGCAGCGTGGAACAAGGGTGTCTTGTCGTATTGCAAAACAAGATTCGTGCAGCTCCGATCAGTTTGTGACACCTCATTTTCCGATCGTATTGCGGCTACAGTTCCGCATGGTGCCTGTACCTCCAGGACTGACCTGCTCTGCCCTTGGGCTACCCTATTGTTTCTATCTCAAGGCTCGGTTAAAGCCAACTGGTGATTATATTCATTTACATTCCACTCGAGACCAACTGATACGATATCCGACCGAAGGCACGGTTCGGTAAAAGACTTGGCGCGGCCCGATAAGCCCGGAAGGCCCGGATTCACAAATATTAGCCTAGACCGATTGTTATCCCGGCTTACCCACCGTCAAGGTCTCATGTTTGAAGTACAAAGTTTAAAGCTTAAAGTTTTTTTCTCAAGGAAATAATTTGCAATATTATTGACGACGTCAGCTTTAAATTATCAGCCGGCGCTTCCCAAGCCAGACTTGCTTGGTTGGCTTTTGCCATTGAAATCAGCGAAGATTAAGAGCGTAAAACCACTATCTAGACTCATCGTATGAATGAACTACAATCTCGCCGCAATCAGTCAATTTCACTCAAACATTCGATGTTGAAGTAAACGTAAAATGGCTCAACACCATCACCACGGGTGATGTGATGTCAAACAGCGGAGGCGCAACGCCTCATCCTTATCGCTCGCTATCTAGGCCAATCGGGCCGCTCTCGATAAACAACTGTCTAGCTACATCAGGAAAAGCTCGATAATGATAAGTGTCGGTGACGCAGCATCCCTTAAAAACAAGAGCGACATTTCAAACTCTGACATTGTCAACATTCAGCAAACATCCACCAAAAAATGTCTTTAACAAACGGTTACGAGAATAGTCTCGTGCAATTTCTCAAATCGGCACTACCTCAGGCCGATCGAGCTTCACTTCGTGACTCGGTCATTCCGCAACTTCTTATCGCTGTTTCTGACATTGGCAAAGAATTAAGAGCCTCATATGACGTCTCTATCATAGGCACGGAAAATGCCTTTGGTGATGAGCAGTTAAACGTTGATGTATTGGCGGAGAACATTATCCGTGAGCGCATTGCCAAGTCATCGGCTATCAAAACTGCCAGCAGCGAGGAGGACCCCGTCGAGAAATCAGTGCACGAAGGGGAGACAACACCAGATGATGACAACTCTGAGCAATATACTGTCGCGTTCGATCCTCTTGACGGTAGCTCCATTATTGGACCTAACTGGTCTGTCGGTACCATTATCGGCGTCTGGGACGGAGTAACTGCTATTGAGCAGCCGGCAGAGAAACAAATCGCTTCTATCCTTGGAGTCTACGGTCCAAGAACTCTCGCCATTGTCGCTATTCGGGTCCCTGGATCTCAGCCTCTATGCTTCGAAGTCAGTCTCGGCGATGACCGACGATTCACAATCGCTCGCCCTGACCTTCGACTCGCTAAAGCTCCCTTCAAAGCACGCTACTTTGCACCCGCCAACCTCCGGGCAGCTGCTGAGAATGAAAAGTACATGAACCTCGTGACCAAATTCATCAGCGACAAGTATACCTTGCGCTACTCTGGTGGTCTCATTCCTGACATCTACCACGCTTTGGTCAAGGGTCATGGAGTCTACATCTCACCCGTGACATCTGCAAGCAAGGCCAAGCTGCGAAGGCTTTACGAGCTGTTCCCCGTGGCGCTTGTTGTTGAGTGTGCGGGTGGCCAAGCTATTGACCCTGCAGATGGATCGAGAATATTCGACACTATCTTGAAGGGATGTGACGATAGAGCTGGCTTGGTTTGTGGAACTTCTGAGGAGGTTGACAAGGTGAAGAATGCTCTGCTGGGTTAAGTCACTGAGAAAGACAAAAGATTTCGTTTATTATTGTTATTCATGGGTATAGACGGGGAAGATTTCGTTTATTATATATATTATGGCTATAGACGGGCTCAGGGTCAATAGAAGGATTTCTCAATTTGCTTGTACCATACGCGAAGCTGTGAACTCAATACTCTGACTCAGGTCTTCGCAACATCGGGAAAGTTGGGGCTCACCACCTTTACACCATCACCATCTTCCTCCAACGGTTTCCAAACGGCAAAGTAGACACTAGTTCTGTCCAGCAGAGTCTCGACCTCAAAAGCATCAGGAAAGACGTCCGCCACGGACCCTTCACTAGCTACATCCTCCACCTTTTCACTCAAATTCTCATGATCACCATCTTCAGGCTTGGGGAACGACATGTGAACGCCAATCATTCTGTCCTGGGGGCGGTGCAAGAGCCAGAACGAGCCTGCTTCCCTCCTCTCAGCTGCATCCTTTAGGACTGGGTACAGCTGAGTGAGAATGGACTCAACACCAACATGGTGGTATGTCCATCGCTGGAGACGACCGATGCCGTGCTGTTCAACAGGGGTGAAGTTGTGAGCCCCGATGACCTTCCAGGTAAAGGAATCGACCTTTTTGAACATGGGCTGTTTCCAGTATGTCGTCTTTGGATCGCCCACTTCGAACTCGTTGGTGGTCCAGTCCTCATACTTCTTTGCGTTCTCAAAGGTGTCAAAAAGATAACATCCCCCGGTAAGCATATCACCATTGATCTGGTGGTATTTTGTGGGGAGGTATTTGATGTACATGCCTGGACGCTTTCCCATGACCTGGGAGCCGGCGTACTGGCTGTGCCAGACATCTTCGAGGCCGACACGTGCAGATATCGTGATCTCGGCGGTGAAAGCTCCTTTAGCGTCTATCTTGCCGACGCCATAGTGGAGGCCTTGGTCGTTTGTTTTGGTGGCTAGTTGTGTCAGCACCATATTGAATGAGGGGTATGTTGTACTCACCCATAGTTCAAATTCGTGCGATGAGGTTTTACTAACGGTAGACTCTTATTCTTGGAGGATGATCTGTTGATGAAGGTGCCGTGATGACTGCTTCTTATACCCCTCACAATATTGTGAGCTATCAAGTGCTTAGTAGGAATTCTGATGTTGGGCCACAATGACGTGCGTAGCAGCCCTATGGGGATGAGGCCAATCACTTCAACTCTTACATAAGATGGCTTCAGCCTTAAGCCATTGGCCCCCGTTTGATTACGGAGGATCAATTCCAAGAATGAGGGTGTATCAATTATCACTGTTTCTCCAAGTTGTTAAACTTTGCCAAGGTTGATTAGTGATACATCTGACATGCTGCTCCCTGTAGTAAGATATTGATAGTTATCCTTTTCTTAATTCCATAACACTCACAATTCTTCTATGATTGAGCATCATCAAGTATGACTTTCCGCGCGTCACAATATTCTTCTCACCCAGGCGTCCTGTTCGAGCATGAACATTCGGCTAAGAGACGACGCAGTCTTCGGACCAAATAATCTCACCGCTTCCGCTTATCTTACCCCGAGAAATCAGCCCACCAACTCTATCTATGAGCTCTCGATAAGCCTAAATCCTCCAAGTAACCCCCAAGAATTTCTCATGCGTGAAACACTCCAGGTGTTCCCAATCTCGTCCTCTTCGGGGTGGAATGATCTGTGGGTCCTATCTTGGAGATTCTGCTTCAAACCAGATCAGGTCCTTGACAAGCGGCTCAAGATCCATGCCCATCCTTACAACTTTACCATTCTCGATAACAAATTCGGCTGCCAGAACTTCATCGCCAGTCCCAAAAGCATCACGCACATGCGCGTCGTATGTCGTCTGGTTGTATTTATGTCTCAGTATGGCTGTGGAGCCCAACGAACGGTCTGTCGCGTCGATGAATAGCTCGTTATCTTTGATCTCCACCTTCAGTTTGCGATATCCTGGGTTCCAATAATTGCCGATGTATGCGTCAATGGGCAGATTCTGCGGGTTGTTATCTTCGCCAAGCTCCCTATTAGGTTCAATCGCCGCTTCTCTGTCTTTTTCTCTTTGGCCTTTCATATTGCCATCCGCCTTCACCTGCGGCTGATCCTGGCTTCTGTCATTCCTCTTCTCACCCCCTTCGGTCGGCTTCTTATGTTCGGCTCCATGAACCTTGGCATCGGACATCTGTTGTTCTCCCCATGAGTTGATAACCTCATCAATCAGACCTCGAAACAGCTGAGCCGCAACTGAATTCACCCCAGAGGAGTTTCCCATAACGATAGCCCCAAACTTGAAGTCTGGCAGGAAGACAAAGCGACTACCGAAGCCAGTGATATCGCCGCTATGCCCAAAGACAGCATGCTCACCATGCCAGTAAAGATCCATACCCGCAGTGTAATATACTTGATCAATGTTGGCTTTCCTCTGGCGATTGTTGGGCGGCCGAGATGATCGCGGTTTGGTGACTCCTTGGTATACATCCTCGTTGATGGGCCCTTCGTGATTGATCAAAGCCTGAAGGAATTTGACGAAATCATTGGCACTAGTAATGACGGAACCAGCGCCTTGACCTTCCGGGCTGTTTGTAGCTTCAATCTCGCGATATGAAGACACTTTCTTCTCCCAGATATGTCCTTTTGCAAGACGGTGGCCGTGACCTTTGCCTTTGGCACATTCAGGCTGAAGACTGCTCGAGCTCATGCCGAGAGGGTCAAAAATGCGTTGCTGTAGGAAATCTCTAAAACTCTGCCCGGTCTTTACTTGTATAAGATGCGTCAAGACTGTGTACATCATATTGCAGTATATGTATCGCGAGCGTGGAGGCGCTGCGACTGCGAGGTTTCGCAAATTCCTGGTGATGGATCTCGCATCATCGGGCTCAGCTGCGCGTACTCCCATATATGAGTCATCGTGACTTTTGCATTACATTGTGAGTGATGAACTTGGTCGGTGAAGGTGAGGCTTACCCAGGCATTCCGGTTTGATGTCCCAGAAGATCATCGACCGTGACGGCCTTGGTATGAGCATCGTTCGACATGACAAAGTCGTCGGGCAGCAATTCGGACATAATTGAGTCATATTGAACATCAGGGAAATCATCGTCATCGACGAGCAGCGCAATGGCCGCAGCAGTGAGCGACTTGGAGGATGATGCGATGTCGAAGAGCGTGTCAGCCGTGCAAGGCGTTTGGGCTTCAATTAAGGCGAAGCCATAACCTGCAGATTTTAGTCGATCGCCCTGGATAATTGCGATTGAGAGACCTGGAACACGATTCCTTTGCATTAAAGTCTCGACATGGCGATTGAAGTT
Source organism: Fusarium verrucosum (assembly GCA_013623715.1). NCBI lineage: Eukaryota > Fungi > Ascomycota > Sordariomycetes > Hypocreales > Nectriaceae > Fusarium > Fusarium verrucosum. The sequence goes on from JABFFJ010000095.1 coordinate 17,157, forward strand.
TGGGGAATTGAAGAAATCCATGGTTAAATGTCTCATGGTAAGCAACAGTGTCGCATCTCAATGGCTATGGTGGGGAGGATTACGCTCGTTAGCCCTGGCGTAAGGCGTAAGGCTGGCTGCCCAGGCCCTAATTAATGTTTGTCTTACAGGGCATCGGTCGCCAAGAGACGCCGAGCCATGAACCGACAGCATGGCACTGAGCCTCAAATATCACCAGCATCATCCTCAATCTGCCTTAACACGAACATTCCCCTTCAATCCAACGCCCATCAAAAACGCAACACGCACAGCAGCCTGCCCCCACAAGCTTCCCAAATTAACCCAATCCTTCCATCTCCACGCACCAACATTCCAAAACACGGTCGGAATCGTAGCCCAACTGCCGTACAAATGCAGCGCATCACATATCAAAATCCCAATTAATAAAGTGCGCCATACACGCAGATCATTTGTGACCCTGAGAAGAACTGCTTCATTGAAGGCGAAGAGGGTGTATGTTGCTGCAACTTGGTCGTAAATGACTTTGTTGTCGGGAGCAAACTTGCTGGCTGGGTTCATCGTGTTGAGGAACAACTCGGGCGCAAACCACAGGATTAGGGAGCCGCCAAAGGCTGCGAAGGGCTCGAACCAGAGGAAGAGGAATTTGTACGCGAAGGGGATGTGAGTGAGCGTTGTTGTGGCCATGGTGTCGATAAATGCGGTCAAGTTGTCGAGATCTGGTGGAGAGGAGAAATAGACTAAAGGCTTCAGGAGGTAGAAGAGCAGGGCGGGTCTTAAATACGCAGTTAGCTTTCCCAACTAAAACTAAAGCCGGATAGAACGGATGGTACGGTTTCACCCTTAGTGAGAGACTTGGTCTATGCGATAGTGTATCCCGACAACTGCCGATGGTAACATTTTCTTGACACAGGATCAACAATTAAGCTCTCGGCAACCAAAAGATTAGATAAAGATAGCAATTTAATTGTTCAATCTGTAAATCACCCTCACCCTCTTCAGCTATAGAATAAGAAAGAAGCTCGAGGCTATACAAGATAACAACCCTCCCTTAACTACTTCTGGACCGAGCCCTCTCCACGTCGAGCACTCTCAGGATATCGACCCGTCTCCTCCAGCTCATTCCAAAACCAGACAGTCTTAAACTTAACATACCAGTCCCTCAACCCTTCAAGCTCCTCATCCTCTAGAATAAACTCACTCCAACAAAGCTCCGTATGCCGAACCGTTGCACCGAGCATAAAGTCAGCCATCCCCGGCCCGCCATCAGCAGCGGGGGTAAGCCAACCCGTTTCGGCAACATTTTTCGCTGTTACGTTTTGAAGCGTTTTGAAATGTACTCCAACGTCTCGGCGTGCGCGACGGCCAACTGCAAGACTGCGTTCGGAGTCGGGGATGTTCCAGAAGGCCGCCATCCAGGGCGCGCAGTTGATGATCCAGTTGCGTCCATCGTCTGTGGCGTGGTCGATGGAGTCGAGCGCATCTTGGGTGATGGCTCTGTCAACAGGCCCAACAGGCCAGAGGTTTCTGTAATTGTTGGACTCGGTGCTGGGGAATACTTCCTCCAGATAATTAATAATGCTCAACGGCTCGTAGATCCAGATTGATTCGTCACTTTGAGTGTCATCAAGACGCATGGCAGGTATCTTCATTCCTTCTGGCAACGGTTCCTTGGGGTCTTCTGATATATATCCTGTGCCGGTGAAAGTGATTGGTACGATCTTAAGATTTTGTTCGTTGGTTTTTCCATCATATAGCTGTTCCACCGTCGAGCAGAGGCCTTTGGAAAGAAGGTAGTAAGCGATACGCTTTGGAAAGTAACCCTCGATCCAGAGGAACAGAATGTGCTGGTACTGCGAAGTCATGTCGCGTAAGTGATAATATTGCTAAAGGAAGACAGGGTAAAAGATTTGGAAAGCAAACTATCCTGCTGAGTAGATTGTCTATCTCGACCTTTATATACTTGGAGAAGGGAGTGCGTATGCCCATTCAGGGCTAACCTTCTACAGAATCTACCCAACACCAATCGCATCAATCCCCCATTTCTGGATTGATGACAACGTTGTGTTTCGTAGTAATACTATATTACTTCAGCGCACACAGTGGTCAGAGATCGGCGCACGCTGACTATCATACAACTTCTATTCGTCAACTCTGTGAAGTTGGATGTCCGCTTCCATGGAGTGTAACAGACGATTACCTTTATTTCCATTCTCTAATAATGTTCAGCTTGAACGCCATTTGCCCGGCTGGAAGCTTTGAGAAGGATGATGTAACCAACAGCTTGATGCACGGATGTCCGAGTTCCTACGGGGCGTCATACCACCAATTCTGCAATCTTCGTCAGAGGTATCAACGCGTCTTGTAGTAAGATGACATGCAATGAAGACTATCTACGGCAGCGTCTTGAAAGTATTGTTATGACTTTATATGTAAAAGGCTTGGACAGTAAAAGACCTTAGGAAGATAATGATAGGATAGTAGTCTAGCTTGAGATATATGAGCTTAGGTAACCTTAATATGAAGAATCATGGTACATAGGTATTAGTAGCCAAGGCAAAGAATTACCAGATTTGCTGTTTCATCATAAGCCTTCTCAGCTGGCAGGCTGTCCTATTGACACTTATCCCACGTCAGCTTTCAAATAAGCCTAGATCTTGGCAACCACACACCAGGTATCATACTCAATGCCCATTCAATGGCTGACCAAAACCTCTTTCTCGACGTCGGTAGCTGGCTTGCCACGTTTGTCGCCGAGAAGAGCGCAAGTCATCACAAATGATGAAATCCCTTCTTACTGTATGCTACTATACCTGTTTCGTTCTGTGAAGATATGCAGCAACTTCGGAAGAGAGGATTCCATCTGCGACTAGTTGATCGGCCGATTCCACAATCCATGTCTGACAGTTTCTCTGCACAACTCTCTTCGGAGGGGCTCCCTGTAAGACTCAAAGTTAAACATACAACCTTCGACTTTCACCGGTTATTTGCACGACTTACACTCTGGCTCACGCTATTCAGGGTCTTATCAGGAACTTTCACCCCGCATAAGCTTTCTTCAAAGCTACATGTAGACACATGAGCATGTTCATGTAGTATGGCTCTTTCTTCTAGAAACCTTCCTTCAATCCACTGTAATGGGACCCGGGATGAAGGCGGATCAGAAGCCAGGTCATGATTTCTTCTGATTTGAAGTTGGAACCCGCTCTTCACGTCACCGAGGGCTTCGAAGGTCACGCCAATAGAGGGACTAGCGTTTGATTGCAAGAAGTACGCCCAGTGATCGTTGAATGGAGAGCCGTTGTGTATAATTAACTCGAGCAGCAAGGCTCCAACTGGGCCCTCATCGGGAATGGCTGGTTGGGGTGCAGAAGAGGCAGAATTCGTAGGAATCCGAAACGATGGAGGAGGTGGAGGCGGAGGCGGGGCTGGAGGAACAGACATATTTTCCGCTGATCGATCAAGCTAGTGTTTGTACCAGAGAGACTGAGTTTGGTGGACGCAAATGAAGTTATCCAATTCAATGGAAATGTTCAGTGCGGAATGTAAACCCTAGAGAATTTGAGGCAGAGAAGGAGCTCCTGCACAGAGTAATGAAAGGTCCAGAAAGGCTAGTTCTGTGTAGTGCAGTGAGATCATATTTATAACTACATAGATCGATTCCTTGTTTCGTGGTTATGGTCTGTTGGTTCTGGTCATCATGTTGGGGCAGGGTAGTTTTGGCTGCCTGGATAAATGGGCCATTGATATGATTCGCTTAATTTCAACACTTTTGAAACATCCGTGTCTTTGTTTTTCCACTTATGTTATGGCAGTGATATTTATGTTGGCCCAGCCTCACAACTAACAAGTAAGCGCGTCAAGTGTTCAGTCCGCATCCACGACGATACTTGATATCAGAGACAAAGCATGACTACAGCACCGACAACTACCTTGAAGGTTTTCCCCCAGTCCGGTTTCTTTCAAGAGAACCGAGCGCCGGCATTACCCTCACCAGCAGAGATCAGAGCCCTGAATGAGGCTACTGATCATTATCGCGCCAAATCCTTGAGCCGTCCGCCGCCTGTCGTTGTGCCATCTTTGGGCCTGGCGGTCAAGTATGGGACCGACGTCACTGCCGCGGAGGCTGAGACTCAAGCATGGATGTATCAGCAGCTACAAGGGCGTGTTCCCATCCCAGAGGTCTTTGGGTGGACCGAGGACGAAGGGCAAAGGTTTATCTACATGTCTCTTGTGGAAGGAGACACCTTTCAGAGTAGATTTCCTGCCATGAATGAGGACGAGCGACAGGCCGTCTGTAAAGAGCTGAGGGTCATGGTCAGTGCATGGAGGGATTTGAAGCAAGACGAAGGAGACACTTATGTTGGTGAGTATTTCACGTTCGCTCAGTCCGTCAGTTTCCTCTAACAGAATTACAGGAAGCATAGGGAAGCGCCCGCTGAATGACATCTTTGTTACTCGTCGATCTGGGCGTTCGGGCCCCTTTGTTGGCGCGGAAGCCGTTCGCGAGTTTCATGATGCATGCCAAATTGAAATTGACCAACAGGTCCCCATCTCTTTCACACACAATGACCTCTGTCCCCCCAACATTCTTCTGTCACACGGTCCGAATCCAAAAGTTGTGGCTATTATTGATTGGGGTCAGTCAGGATGGTATCCTTCATATTGGGAGTATTGCAAGGCGCGGCGAGTAGGTGTTGTCGCCGACAATTTTACGTATGAACATGCCGAGGAATGGCACACGAAGTACTTACCCGTGGTTATCGATCCAGTGGACGATGAGAGCTTTTATCATCCCTGGCTGTACTTCATGCTGTCTAATATTTGAGAGCCTTCCTCGTGGTGTCTTGGAGCTCGGCATGAATGCGTTGCTGAGTAACAAGGTAAACACAGGAATACAAACACTGTTTCGAAACCTCAGCCAATATGGCCAATACTATTCACGTCGTCTACTTCTGATCACCCACTTTCTATATAGAACGAAACTTTGAGATTTATTGTGTCCCTCGGTATACTCAATAAAAATCGTTTGTCCGAGGGTTACAACGAGCAAGTTAGGTAAGAAATAGCGTCGAAGTAGTCTAAATGTCTATTAGTAGTTCATTGTCATAATTCCAAGGCGTTACAAGACACTTCACAGTTTGTTGCATTCTCTTAACATGCAATTGGCAATATTTATATATACAAATAGCACTTATCTTTGTTTTTAATTCATGATCCACTATACAAAACCCGCTGAAGCTCCGCAATCGCCTATTTGCTTGTGGAGCTGGTTTTATTCTAAGTTTGCCTAAGATTAATTCACGTAATATTGTATCCATACATCCATCTTTGACGAAAGTTTAAACACAAGATTGCAATGACGAGATAGTGGGGTTTTTACAGGTTTAAAATTGACTTTAATGCAAATCTTAAGCTTAAGATATCTCCGTGATCTAGCCAAAATATTGTCAAAATCATACCAAGTTTCCTCAAGAGGGTTAGTATTATTTTGTTAGGGACAGGCAATATGTTCTCAACCAAAGGAATTTGATATTGACGGCACAATAAGGACTATATGATACAAACAAATCGTATAATGAAATCCTCCGTCGCCAACAACATCTGAGAAGGGAAAATAGCGAGATCAAAAGACCACAACCCGACCCTCATATCTCATCTCCCATCAACCATACATTTCCCAATCATATCCATCACAGCCATAAAAATCCAGAAGTCCTACCCTTGCAATCCTAAAGACAGGTGAGGCATCAGCCCCTGGCGTTGTCGTTTAGTCGCAGCCGGAAACGATCATTCGCGAAGGGCTTTAGTCCTTCATTCCGAGGCAGGCAGCCCAACCACCAGCGTAGGCAGAGTGAGCCGCAGCAACGCAAGCTCCGAGCTGAGTAACAGCAATAGGAGTAAGTGTACCGGCAGAGATGGCCTCCTCAGTGAGGGCGGCGGTACCGCAAAGAGTGAGAGCAGCAACGTAGGCGGTGGTCAGGCCGGTGGCGCAGACAGCGCAACGCTTACCGGGGCAACCAGCGAGCTTGCGTCGATGCTCGTCCTCGTGCTGGGAGCGGAAGGTGTTGATTCTGGAGTTGATCTCCTGCTGGACCTTCTGGCGGTTGTCACGCTTGGCGGGCTTGATGGCAGAGCCGACCTTGTTCTCGAGGTTCTTCTTGACATCCTTGAGGATTTGGACCTTGTCGGCCTTGGGCCAGGACTTGACGTCCTTGAGGTTGTTCTCGAAGAAGTCAGTCCACTGCTCGCCGTTGAGCTTAGAGACGTCAGAGGAGGAGAGGATTTGCTTCACATCGGCCTCGGGGATGCCGAACTTGGAAGCAACATCCTGAAGGGTGATGAGGGCAGAGGTGGAGGCAGCAAAGGCCCAGAAGAAGATCTTGGCAACAAGCATTTTGAAGGTTGAGTAGAAGATAAGAGTCTTGGATAGGACAAGTGAATAGGGATCTGGTGGATTGTGGTTGATGATGAGAAGAGAAGACAGTTGATGAAGGGAATTGTGTCTCTTATATAATTCTCTGAAACCTACATCAGGGTCTTGATAGACTATCAACACGAAGCTAGCTCAGAGTCATGCGACTTGTCAGGTATCGTCGACGCAGTTCATGTTGCCTTGAGACAATGAGTATCGGCCTTGGAATCATGATGCTCCGTCTCTTAGCCCGCGGCATCCCGTCGGCAAACACCAAAAGTCCTTGGCCGATGTTCGGCATTCACAACGTCTCGTGATGATTCAGACGAGTGGTGTTGCGATTAGGCTTCTCGGTAATGACAAGTCAGACGATCATAATATCCGCAACGGGGTCTATTTTGAGTAAAGATGCTGAATAAGGAAGGAGAATTATCCTGACGTTTCCTCGACAAACCTTCTTCTATTCGGCCTTTTGAAAAATCCGCGAAGCGGTAAGAGACTCGGTACTGCAGAACGTCTAGAGTCAAGGCATCAGTGGTATTATCATCACATAATTCGAATCATGACTGAACATGTGACGCAGCAAAGAGCTGAGATTGGAAGGAGTCAAATGGAAACTTTGTAGGGATTAATCCGGGACATTGATTGATAACATCGCATTCTACTACTGCTTCAAGTAATTGATAGAGACGATCTCGATCAAAAGGAAAATCCCTCCCTTAAGCATATTTCTTGGCAGGTCTAGCGAAAGCTTAGATGGTGGTATATCGCTTATACGAGGCATTTCTTGTACCGTGATTACTACCTTGATACAATTCTCCATGAATAAAAACAAACTTAAGGTTCAATACGTCATGCAAGAGATGGAGAATCCGAGCGTTTCATCGCGAAACTCTAATTTGAAATAGAGTTGTTGGTTGTGGAGGAATTCGTGCGTCGATCTATGGGGACTAATACGAGAAGCCCACTGAGCAGCACGATGATCACAACCGGTCAATCTGAAAGTCCATATTTTGACAGGATATTCAAGGGCTTCCTCCATAATATCACATCGCTGCAGGTTGCCCTTTTTATGTAAATTCTGGATCTAGTTGTATGTAGGATTATAAGTTGTAGCAAACCTCCGTTAGAATCAAGATGGGGAATGTAACAATGGTCTGAGCTAAACTCATTTAATGAATGCCAAGAGAAGTCTCTGGGGATAAAGTGGAACAAAGCCTCATTCTCATTTAACCACTATGCACCCTTGACAACTGTATTTACGTCTATAGCTAGGGTGCACCGCTGAGTCAGGTTGTCTCGTACTGTCAAGGATTGGTCGTAAGGAATAGAGCATGCTGGCGTGACTATCTGCCGACTATCAAGTGCAAGACACGGCTAAACAGCTTCGACGTTCTTTCTATATGCCGAATTCGGTATGAGGCTCGGCACTTCATTCTAAATACATAGGCGAAGAGAATAGTCTATATATATCGATCATGCCGCAACTATAGGCCTTTTCTAACAACAAACACAAGACAAAACAACTCACTCAGCTCTCTGCACACTCTTTTCATCACATCATTCATTACGCTTTGCACATACCAAACGTAAGCGTTTCCATAACCATCTTTACCTCTCAGGATTCTAACAATCTATAGTTTCAACATGCAGTTCCCCACCGCAGCTATCTTCCTCGCCATGCTGGGCACCGCCAGCGCCGTCCCCAAGCCTGACCCAAGTGAGATTGCCAAGAGGGCGATCGAGAAGCGTGAGAACAGAAATGGAGCTCTGATCTGCCCCGATGCTCTCAAGACCTTCGGTCCTGGTGCTGACGCGTTGCCAAGAATGGGCCGACTTTGTGTGAGCGTCTTTCAGTGCGAGTCCGGTTCTGAGGGCGTGGCTAGTGGCAAGACCTGGACCGTTTCTTGCATGAACTGCCCCTACCCCCAGCCTACCACCAAGTTGGGCAACTGCGTCATGAACTTTGTTTAAGCCATTGTTGGAATGAGCGAGGAGGGCGAGCAACGACTAGGAATGGCATAGTATACGGATAGGACATTGTTAGTTGAGGGGCGGATAGATGGGAATAAAAACACAAAAAAAGTATTAAAATAACAATTAAAAACTGTCAAGCGAAACATGTGTCCATTAAAGTGTTATGCGCTGTATCTTCAGGACGTTAGGTATTTTAACTTCTCTCAGCTTAGACTCTGAACGCTGTAGTATCGTTATTACACTTCTTATATCCGTAGATCGTTCCAGCTTGCCATATAAGCTTTTCCCCGGACGTTCTGTTCCTGCATCCCTAACCTGAACTTTGTTTAATGTGAGAAGGCTGGTAAATGGCCGGGGTTAACTGACAAATGACAGCATAGACGGGCCGCCCGGGACTAAAGCAAAGATGCTTAAGGATCAGCGCTCTTATCTCCAGGGATGTTTACATACACGAAATTCCCCATTAGGCAAGATGTGACAAATGTAGGTTTCGTTTAGTGAGTTTTACGCGCTGTTGGACATGACAGAAACTCTATTCATGTTGCACTGTGAACAGGCAATCTACCATTACACGTGGGGATAAAAATGGCAAAATAAAAAGTGATTCTCTCCGGATTTCGGCCGAGTTTAGGGCAAAAAGAATGATCACGCTGGGGATCGAACCCAGAATCTTCTGATTCGTAGTCAGACGCCTTGCCATTGGGCCACGCGACCTTTATGAAAGAACGTAAATTTTGACTTTATTTTGGATTATGTATCTCATGTTATTGAATCTCAAAAGTAGGAACAATAACTCACTAATATTCAGATGCCGAACCGGTATTTCAGCATTTAAATTCTATAATCTAAGTATTAAGCATTGAATAATACATAAAACTAAGAGTATAATACTTTTAATTAAATTATGTATACAAATAATCCATATTGGTTTTTATCTATAAACTCTCAGATGCTCTCATTTCAGTTCCAATAAACCAGATTTCGCATATTAATTTCGATAAGTTACCCTACAGAACTTGACTCACAGATGTAGATTGATAATTAAATGAGGCGTGGATACGAAGCTTTCAGCTACTGCAACTAGTACATGTCGGTCGTAATAGCAGTGGAGATGTCGTATACCAGAACTAAAATGTCATCAACACAGCAACTCAAAATAAACACAATTACTGCTACCAAACTGTCATAACAGACCCAAGAGCTACATGATTCACTAACATAAACTTATAGTCGGAGACGTCGAGGCCAGTCAGGATCCCTCGCCAACTCTACTTGCGCAAGATGAATCGCCTGATCCTCAGGGTCATCAAAACTCAGGACACTTGCCGAACCATTCGGCTTAAAGTAGGGCTCGTCAACCTCACATTGCGTCTCATGATCAGGTAGAGTTCCATTGTAGAGAAAACCCCGGACGTGCTTGGCGAGACACAACGACGGCACTGCAACAGAGCAATGCCCGTATCCCTTTACTTCGACGAGTCTTGAGCCTTCGAATGCTGCGAGAGCTGTTCTTGCGGAGACGAGAGGGCAGACGGGGTCGTAGGTTGTTGTGAGAATTAGAAGAGGGTGTGCAGTTTCTACGTCGTAGCGCGGGACATAGTTGTGTGTTTTGGGGATGCGCCATTGTTGTTTGGCGAAGAGGTAGATAAGATCTTCCGGGGCGAAAATGCTCCGGTTGAGAGAAGGCATAACAATGTCTAGGAGGGACTGAAGATCCTGCGGCCAATGGCGAGGGCCCGTAAGACCATCGTTCATAGAAACCGTGTAAAGCGCATCGGCATCTTCTTCGCCGCCCAGCGCAAAGTCCATCAGGACTTGAGTTCCATTGCCATTCATAAGCTGCTCCATGCGTTCGGTAAAAGCGTACCATCTCTCAGGTTTGTACAAGACCGGGAATAGAGCACCGTACCAGATCTTTTGATAGTCCAGGAGACCGTACAAGCTGTTGTTGACATACACGTTCATTGGCTGTTCCCTCAGGTCATCGATGAAAGACATGAATTTGTCCTTGAGGCCTTCCCATGAGTTTGCCATGGATGAAAGCGGGCATGCATCGCCGGACTTGATGCACTCCTTCATAAGTCCGTCCATGACATTCTCCGTATCGGTAAGATCCTCGTTGTCGAAGCGTGCTTGGTACCAGAGGAATTGGTTGACGACTCCATCGATGATGACCCGGTGGGACCTCTCTGGGAAAAGAGTGGCATAAGTCTGGCCAAGAAGAGTTCCATAACTGAAGCCCCAGTAGTACATATCTTTCTGCCCAACCGCATCTAGGATGCTGTTCATATCGGCAGCGGTTTGCGGAGTATTGATGTACTTTCCATGCTCGCCCATGGTATCCTCGCACGCTCTAACAAAGTTATGCGTCCACGCGTAGACCTCGGCTCCGTCTTTGACGATATCTGCATCATTAACCGATCCAAGCTGGCTGCGCGCCTCCTCGCTGGGATAGCACGATGCGCGAGGCGACGACGAGTTGATACCACGAGGATCAAACGAGACAAGGTGAAAATCATCGCCAATGATAGTGCTCAGCTGCTCTCCTCTCCTGTGAAGAAACTCAAGCCCACTGCCCCCGGGACCACCGGGATTGAGAAGTATGTTTGGACTTCCATCTTTGCCACGCATTCGTATAATGGGCACGTTAAAGGTCTTGTTACTGGCATTGGGATTGAACTGATCAATCGGCACGTCGATTTTGCTGCACTCTACAGTGCGATTGCTGATTTCGCCGCAAGGCTTCCATTCGATGTTCTCACCTGGGTACGTCGCGTGATGATGATGATGATGGTGAGAGCAGTGCATGTGAGGGGTTAGCGAATGGAGTGCTACAATGGTGAGAATGCCAGCTCCGAAGAGCTTCCATTTGCTGAAGCGTGGCTTGGGTTGTGTTTCGGCCCATTCGGGAGGATTGAGGGAGTGTTTGTCCATGTTGATGAGATTGTTGTGTTGTTGATGATCAGGGAGGAGATGAAGCCGGGCCATCCACCATCAAGGTTCAGGCTAACGCGTCAGCACGTGAGAATCCATGTCAGTCATTTGTCATCAAGACGCGTCGACATTTGTAGTTGAGGAATGTAATTAACAAACACGCTATCATATTCCACAACTTCAGGTATGTTTAAATCTCCGTCGTCTTCTACTATCGGGATAACTATGAGTGAATTCACAAGGAGAACCCGGGGATTTATGATATCAGCCAAGTAGGATTTATGCTGAATTACTTTTGCAATCGATCCAATAGGCAACAGAATAACCCAATTGCCTAGGCCACCATCTTACATAAAGGCTATCCCCCTTGTTGGCCGAGGTAGCCAAGATAGACTTAGCTCACAGCAATCGAATGCGAAACCGAAAAAACACGAAGGCCATAACCGCATTCGTCAAATTATACGGAAACCCCACAACTCAAGGCACTTTGGCTGGATGATGATAATCTGACATACGAAGATTCGTCCTACCTTGGCACTTCTTGGAAAGGTGCTTTTGATGCATCATCTTAGATAGAATAATGATTTGAGGAAATGGCATGATTCTTTGATGGTTTTGGGGGCGAAAGGCATTATAGTGCTTACTGGTCGTTTGTGGTTGTATTTCGCGACAGTATCTAGATCAACTATAAGAATGGCATAACCTGCTCTCTGAGATCAATGGGAATACTTGACTGTTACTCCTCTGTGATAAAAATCGCTTGTAAACATGACCTTCTTCAAAACACCAACATCAGAGCTTCAAGCAAGCGTAAACAAGTACCCAGACTTGGCGGCGTTCAAGATTCCGCAACAATCACCCGAGGGACCCAAGTACAAGGATGTCACATTCTCTCAGTTCGAAAAGGATGTCGAACTGACTGCCAGATATTGGAAGGATCAGTTTTCTAAACTGGGAGTAAAAGACAGGGCGGTTATTGGTGTCTGGTAAGACAATGGGACCCTTCTACTAGACCTTTCACTGACTTCTTATTAGGCTGAAGGGCTTTGCTTATTCTGATGCCGTCCATATCTGGGGCCTCACGTGGGCAGGATATATCGCTCAGCCTATTGCCTTGACCTTGACCGATCCAACTGTCGTCTATGAGCTCCTTCAGAAGACCGAGGCTGCAGCCTTGATCCACGAGCCAGCCTTCAATGACAGGTTACAAACCAGTCCACTGCCGATCTTCCCTGCTGGCAATGTTCCATCTGAACAAGGCCTGGAACACCTGCCCCGTGTAACTCCTTGGCAACCCACCAATGCGGACGATGTGATTCTTATCTATCACACATCTGGATCTGTCTCTGGAAGTCCAAAGCTATCACCAACTACAGCAAGTTGGATTGATTGCTTAATTGGCCAGTCTACAGTCTTCCAAGAAAGGGCTAACAAGGGCAAGAATCGCATGATCAGTATGAATATGTAAGTTCAGGGACAGAACTCCAGCAGCATTGCAATACTGACACATCCACAGTGGAAGCTTTTGCCACATGGCGGCATCCTTTCTCACCTGGTTTAGCATACGCGAAGGCTCTTGTCTTATCATCTCGCGCAATTTTCCAGCCCCAGTCTCCGAAGTCCGCCTGATGATCGACGAACTCGGTCTTTTAGGCGTATGCATGTTTCCTCCTCTCTTATCCGCCCTTTTCCGAGAAGCACGCAAAGATCCATCTCTGTTGGAGTCTCTGCAAAAGTTGGATGTTGTAGGTTCAGGAGGTCTGGATCCTAATCTCGAAGATTTCGCATGGGGTAGAAGTAACGGAATCCCAATGATCAATATCATGGGGTCTACAGAGACAGGAGTTGTCATGATGACAGACGCGAGAGAAGACAACGACTATCTCCGACCTATGCCGGGCGCAAAGTATGAGTTCGTTCCGGCGGGGGATAGGTTGCAGTCCGGTGAACAGCTGCTTGAACTGGTTGTGCCACCCGATGCACCTAACTGCCCGGCACCTAGCCTTCGAGCAGCCGACGGCAAGTTTCACACCGGAGACTTGTTCCTTGAGGTTGAACCTGGCAGGTATATGAGCAAGGGACGCAGCGACAACTGGATCAACATGGAGGGAGCGGGTCTCTGTGACACTAGTTCCATCGAAGTCAACGTTATGCAGACTTGTGGCAATGACCTCGTCAGTGCCGTGGTTGTCGTTGGTGCCGGGCGCCCTTGTCCAACTATAATAGTTGAAGCAAAGGATAAGACGGTATTCAGTTCCGAAGAAGATGCAGTGCAGAAGCTGAAGCAAGAAATTCTGGAGAGAATCACCCCGTTTCATAAACGAAGATACATTGCCGAGCGGGTTGATGATACACGACACATACTGGCTGTTCCTCAGGGAACGCTACCTCGAACTGTGGTCAAAGGAAATGTTCGGAGACAGCAGGTTGAGAAGGATTTCAAGACCATGCTGGACGAGGTGTATGGACAGTAGATTTTGGTACGGAAATGGTGAAATGACTTGGAATAATAGTGTTATGTTCGAGACAATGGACTATCCCTTCTACCTTATTATGGTTTTCTCGTCAACAGTGACAAAAGTATTATGTATTGTATATAATGCTTGAAGTATGATGCATATGGTGTTTATATTGCATTGTTGCCTTGATCGATCTCGGATTGACGAGCAAAAATAAAATAAATATGGGCCAAAGTGGCTATGTTCTAGATCCTCTTGGTCTTTGAGTATCAGTCATGGTATCGTGATACTAACTATAGACATAGGCTGAACAGTACCTGTGTATGAATTGGTGTACAATGTATCTGCTTGAGGAGCATACTATATTATCTTATAGCTCCATTACATAAAAGATAACCCTGGTTTTCTTTGTTTTTCTTTTTTATACTTGGTAGTAAGAAACCAAAATAGGTCTTGATGTTCTCAGCAATCATGCTGTCTTGTCATGACAGCACGTGTCTATGTCTCCGATAACATCGGACACAATACGGTTGTTTGCAGGGCTCGTGGTAAAAAGTCTCCGGAGGCCTGATCAGCGACTGATCTACGACTAGTCGCGAAGCTATTTCCATTGCGGCGATGAATGGTACCGTGGATCAAGCTTTTCTGGATTGTAGGGGCTGTCTAAGTGCCGATATTGGTAAAACCCGCCGCCCTGACTCGTGAATGTCGCTAAATCAACATATTCGAGTAATGTCCGAAGATAACTAGCCAGCATGAGCCAAGCGAGCGCTGTAATGTAACGATGTCCGGATGTAGAGGTTGCCGTTTGACGCTCACCTGTACTGGCCTATAGAGTGTCAGATTTTGTAAAAAACAATGAAAAATACCCGGCATCTGGAGTGAGATTTATATTAGCCGCAACTATTCGGCTCTTAAGATGGACAAAAACGGGGCTGAGACGACAAGATTAGTGGAAGATAACAGTCGGTATCATTGTTTGGATCGAAAAGGCGGCTAAGCATATCGGTTTATGACAAACTAGCGTCTCGATATTCGCTTTTCGTGTCTCGCGATTCGCGGCTGACTACGCTATTTATCTTGCCAGCCAAGCAGAAATTGCATGGTACAGTCAGCTTTGGACAGCAAGCTCAGACAACTTGTCATTTCTTCCCAACATAGCAACTTTCTGGGATGAGGCAGAGCTCAAAAGACTGTCTTGTGCTGATATATCCTTTTTTATATCTCTGATAGGCTCGATTTACCGCGTAAGGGTTCAATTTAAGGTTAAAAAACAAAGGCACTAAGAGGTTTGGGGGCAGAAAACTCCCTGAACATCAATGTGCGGTGCATCAGGCTAGTGAGATCAGCGTGACATTGGTGCCTCATTGGGATAAGTTGATCGGGACGGATTTACCTGGGTTATCGTGTTTGCTTACTTTGCCACGCCACCTCGACTTCTATTTTCCACGGCACTGCCAGTCTTCTTATGCTGCTGTCCAGATCAAAAAGCATACAAATCTAGCCCATCAGCCCACTACGAATCCGAACAAGTCTCGGTGTGATTCCCCCGTTTTACGTAAACACGCCAACATGCCTCAGTCAAAGAGCCCGAACTACCTTGGTGCAATGTGCAGCGATGCTAGCAGAGTGAGTCGGAGCTCTTACGTTACCCGGCCCGAGACTAACGTGCGCAGAGTCGCAGGGAGCGGAATAGAGAAGCGCAGCAGCAGTTTCGGAAACGAAGACAGGCTGCTGAAGCTGCGAGGGTGCAGCGACTCAAGCGGCTTGAGGGGGTGATTGAGAGGATGAGCACGGTGATTGTGGACTTTACGGATAAGATGCTGCAGGAGGATGTCCTGAAGCAATATCCTACCTTGGCGGCACATGCACAGGATGTCATTACGCAGGTTCTTGGCTTGGCCAATGAAGCTAGGGACCCTGAAGAGGCATGTGCAGCTGAGCGGTCCGAGGGCACGTCGCCTGGTTGTAGAGACGATCTGTCAAAGGGCAGAGATTCTGGAATCTCGGAGAGTCCTGGTGCGTTGCAGAATATGCAAACCGATGTTCCCATGTTTCTAGACCAACGGGATGCCATGGTTACAAGCCATTCCTCCCCAGACTACGCTCAGGTTGTCAACCCCCAGATCACATACTCAACTATGCAAGATCCAACATCCTACTCTCAAGCCCCCTATCTCGCACCATCCACAGTCCCACCATACCTGGGCCCCCTGCTGTGGAACTCGTCCAAACCACTGTCACCCACGTCGTTTACATACCGACTCACCCAGTCGTGCTTCAACGTGGGTTACCTGCTCCTTAACAAGTCTCCCGACTCACCTGTTCCTTTCTCAGACGAAACTCGCATGTTCGGGTCCACACTGCGATTCGCCGAGCGAGATGACATGATGCTCAAGCTCAAATGGCTTCTCGGCCCCGGAAAGATCGAGTACCAACACGTCGCGGAGCTCCCCTGGGGCGGACGCTGGTGGGACCAGGAGTTTACGGGTACTGACCTCTCGAGCGCTTCTTACAAGGCTAATAAATCCGCGCTGCAGTTTTGTAGTGTTGTCGGTATTGAGAGACAGCTCGCGGCGCTAGGTGCGCACGTTGTGGGTAAAGATATGCTTGAGCTGGATATTGGTAATCCGATGGACCATGAGGATCCGAAAGCGCTTCAACCGGAGAGTTGGAGCTTTGTTAATATCTTCCCACCTGAGGTTCTACGACCTAAAGCGCAGACGGTCCTCATTCAAGTGAGTTTGAGTCTGCTGGTGGAGAATCTAGCCAAGATATGCGTTTGCTTAATGAAAGGACCTGGGTTTCCGAGACAGCAGCTTAGAAGTGTCATTATGGACTCAATGGTGGCCAGTCATAAGGAATCTTTCCCGAGGATGGCCTGTGTGTAGGAGTGTTTTGTTTTAGCAACCACCTGACAGAGATAATGAAGTAGATACCCCAGGACCTTTATCCTTTGTGACTGTGCCGTTATTGCTATATTCTGTCACGACGGGCTCAGTGATTGGACGTGCAGGCTGCATGGACTAGGTAGCCCGATCAATCATGACGAAGTAGAGACATTCTCGGAGTGAGTTACGTACATAAACTCTCCGGTTACGTTTCAACCATGTGGATCGGATGTAATCTTGTCATATCTCCATCTGCCGTGACTAATGTTGCCCGGTACATACATCAACCGCCACCCATATATATGCCCGAAACTACATAGTAGATAAATATGGTATTTCTATTACTAGTGCCACGATCTTGAAAAGATGAGACAATGGCAGTCACAGCTACGCCAGCACTATCTCAAGGCCAGTCTCGAGATTCCAGTCTAGGTTCCAGAGCGACTGCACAAGTTTGATGGGACCAACGCTAACTTGACTTCACAGAACAAGGGGGATGCGGCTTTAGAATATGTGTCATTATGCGTAAATACATGAATAAGCTTCAAACTGATATGTTTTGCTTCAAACAACCCCTTGGGGCCTCAGCTCATCAACCTTCACAGTCTTCCCTTCAGCTTCCAGTAAACATTGTAGTTGTATCCCTGGGCATCATAGAAAGGACTAAGCTCAACTGACTTGCCGTCAGCAGTAGCGCTGAACTTCAGGCCACTGTTACCATTTCGCTTAATACTCGAGAGATCAATAGTGGGCATAGAGTTCAAAGAGGTTTGGCCGTAGTTACCCGAAAGGATAACGGGACCATACGCAACAGCTGCGATGTTGGAGTCGTCATTGGCAGCAACTGTTCGTAGGTTCATGGGGAGTTGAACAGTGACTGTATCTCCAGAGCTCCATCTTCGCTTGACGAGAGCATACTTTCCAGACTGGATGCTTGCATCGACTGCCTTGCCGTTCACCTTGATTGAGGCCTTTGAGGTCCATGATGGGATTCGGACTGCAAGGGTCCAGTCGCCAGCCTCACCGCCAATCTTGAAAGTGGACGTATCGCTCTGAGGGAAGACTGTCTCCTGAGTGAGAGTCACCTTTCGCTGAGACCAGTTAAGCTTGGACGGAGTGAACAAGTTAACATAGAGGGTGTCCTTGGTATGGAAGTAGATCGAGTCCATGAGCTTGGTGTTGGTCTCGATTCCAGATCCTTGACAGCACCAGAATGAATCGTAGTCAGTACTCCATGTACCACCACCCCAAGCTGGGCCGACACCTCGTTGACCACCAGGGATAAGTGGCGTAAAGTATGTAATATGACCGTGAGAGCTGCTGGGGTTCTGCTGTCCAAGGAGATGGTTCATCAAAGCATTCTCGTAAAAGTCAAAGTACGAAGAATCGCTGGGGTTCAGAGCCCAGAGCTCACGGGTCAGCTTGAGCATGTTATAGGTGTTGCAAGCCTCGCAGGTATCCTTGGTCAGATACTTGGCGATGGCATCGGGTTCTCTGAAATGCTCGGCCTGACTGTTTCCACCGATAGCGTAGGTATGCTTGCGGACTGTGAATTGCCAAGCGTTGCGGCCAATGTCGAGGTACTTCTTATCACCAGAGACCTTGTACTCGCGAAGAGCACCAATCCACTTGGGGACTTGGGTGTTGGCGTGTTGGCCAGCCAGTCTATCTACGTTCTGCTGCAGAGGGTCGAATTGGGAGGCCTGGTCGAATCGCTGAGCGACCTTGAGCCACTTTGTGTCCTTGGTGTAGTAGGCAATATCAGCGAGAACCTCGTTCATGCCGCCAAACTCTGTTTGCATCATGGTCTGCATCTGGTTGTAGCTCAACTTTCCGGTGCGAGTATCTACCCAACCAGCTAGTTTGAGCATGACATCCTTGGCAGTGTTATCGCCGACGCGACGATAGACGTCAAGAAGTCCAGCGAGGGTCTTGTGGATCGCGTAGTAGGGGACATTGCCGTTGCTCAAAGTCCTGTCCTCGACCTTGGTGATCTCAGACTCGGGGAAACCGGAAAGGTATCCCTGAGTAAAGCCAACCTTTCCGTTGTTGGCCTGGCACTTGGCGAGTTCCTTGACAAAGTATGAAGCTCGAGAGCCGCATTCCTTGTTTCCTGTAGCGTAGCATTGCGACCAGGCTGTGAGGAAGTGGCCTTGAATATGGCTTCGGAAGGGGAAGCCGGGTGCATCCCAACCACCGTTTGGTTGGGCGCCCTTGGTGTCTACTCCGTGATTCTTGCGAAACACGTAGAGAAGACGCTCGGGGTCAATGGAGAGGAGGTATGACAATGTTCGCTTCTGGTTGTCCATCCATCGACTATCAGTGAGGGAGACCTCGGTCATGTCGAATGCGTCGGCCACATCGCTGACTTTTGGCACTTGAGCAGAAGATGGGAGGGCTAGGCATAGGATGCCTGCCAAAAAGGCCGTGGCCTTGATCATGACCATAGTGAAGTTGCTTTGGTCTGTCGGCTTGACGAACCTGAGAATCTACGCCAGACCGACATTTATATATATATATCTATAGTCATGCCATCTACCAAACAACCTCAAGTCAATCGACTAATACCCCACAGATCATTCGGGCCATACGAGACCATAAGTTTCAGCACTAATCATTGGGGCGCCAAATGTGATGTTGCATCTGCGGAGACGGCCAATCTAGCATTTAGCCGGTGTTCGGACTGACGATCATCATGGGGAACAAGTTCCACAAATCAAAGAGTAGTTTACGTTGCATTGTGTATAGATTACCGTACGTGCACCGGTATTTTTTCTTAATTTATCAGGCGGTTCAATTGCCAGCACCGACAGACTAAGCTTGCAGTCAACATGCCATATTGTGAGTCGACGTCTCAGGATCCATGTCTCGTTATGCGTTGGACTAAAAGCCTTCGTATAGTACTCGATTACGGATACACAATCGAAACATTATATACTATACTTGAGTGAAACCCTGGCACGCCAATGGGTCCTTGAATCTCGACCTTTACCAGGAGTAGTCATGCGGAGACCAATAGCCGGCACATATATGGAAGGTTGCATCATGTTATTGCCGGTGAGGGGTTGGCATCGAATGTGCCGAGTGAGCTGGCAGGGCTGGCAGGGCCGAGAATACGAGCAGAGCTCACCACTGTGAAGACTGCCGACTGCCAGCAACTCTCCGACCCCTAACAAAAACATGTGCCACGTTCCTATCATCACCAGTCATGACATATTTCTCAAACAGACGCCTCGACGAATCCCCCTCCTCTCTCGGTGTCATTGCGGACTGTAATCCCGTCGTCGTAGTCACCCAGATAGCATCAAACTCCTTGCCAACCGCAAAATTCCCAATCTTATCGTCTAGACACATAACCTTAGCGCCACCCAAAGTCGCAAGATAAAACACTTCTTCAAGTGAAAGAGCCCTGTCTTTACCCCCAGATAAAACCTCGCGAGCGTTTGATGCGATCATGGCCTGTCGAATCACAGATAACATCTGAGATGCCCAGCCGCCACCGCTGTCGGTTCCAAGTCCTACTTTTATGCCATGGCGAAGAAAGTCGCGGATAGGTGCGACCATGAAGCCTCCACCGACTGTCATGTTGGCAATGGGGCAGTGTGCGATGCCGCATTTAAGGGCATGAAGACGTTCTTTTTCGTATTCGGTCATGATAGTGCAGTGAGCTAGAATGCTGCGCTGGTTGAGGAGACCGTAATGTTCGTATAGGTCAGCCTCGCTTCCTTTAAACTGCGGAAAGAGCTCTTTGGTAGCATCGATCTCTTGCTGTGCTTCATTAAAGTGCGTTTGCATCGCAAGAGTATCGTCGGCCTGAACCATATCTCCAAGGCCACGAAGGAGCTCGTCTGTACAACAGATGGCGAATCTCGGTGTAACAACTGGCTTTACCAACCCCTCTTTACCATTGCTACTGGGATCCAAGGCTCTGATATGATCGATGCACTCCTTTGTCTCTCGGAGAGAGTCGGATGCGCTTTTCTCACAGATATAGTCCGGTGCATTTCTGTCCATGTTGCATTTGCCTATAAAAGCACGCTGGCCTTTGTCGTGGCAAATACTGGCGAGAATGCGCGTTGCTTCAGCATGTCGAGAGCCATAGTACGAAGCAGTAGTAATTCCCTGGCGAAGAAAGTCCATGACAGTATTCTCGTACATTTTGGAAGCGTATTCAGGATCCGAGAAACGAGCCTCGATAGGAAAAGTGACTTGATCAAGCCAATCGAGAATGTGTAGACCTTGACCAAGACCCCGCATCGGCCATTGAGGTGCATGGTTGTGAGTATCGACAAAGCCGGGGATAAGAAATTCACCATAAGGAAGAGTTATGAATTTGGCATCCGGTGGGAAAGCATCAGCTGGGACATCGGCGGTGTTTTTCCAGAATCCGGTGATGACGCCGTCGCTGACAATGAGCGTTGCATCGTCTAGAAACTCCAGGGTCTCGAGGTTAAGAGAGTGAATGGCGGCGCCGCGGAACACTACAGCAGATGGCATTCTGAGAGGATTTCGATTCAAATGTTCCAGTGATGAAACGATAGGACAGCTTCCAGTGCAGGTATGTCAATGCAGGGATAAGCCGTACACTCCATTCCTTCGTATGCTGACATCAAGATCGCGGGGCAAAGTTGTGAAGGGCGTTCAAGCCATCCAATCAAATGGTGACCGATTATCGGGCCGCGTCGAGAGCGAGTCGTACCTGGTCAGTATACTTCATTATACGACCAAGCATGGCTCAGCAAAAAGTAATATAAGCTCCATGAGAATAGCATCGTGTTTCGAACTATTAAACTGGCTCATCCCGACCCCAGTCAAAGCACAACAGGGATAAATAGTGTCCCGGGGACTCCGGGCGCTAACGCCCCAACTCAGCTGAATCCAATTTACTCACTTTAGTTCTTTCAGCCGCGCTGAAAGCAGCAGATGAATTCAGCGCAGCCTAGAATTTGGGACACACGATAACCATGATCTTGCTATTTCTTTTCTTATTCCTGAATAGATTCGGGAAGAGCATACCCGTCCACCTGAGAAATGCAAGGTTCTGTTGCTTGGATACATGGCTGAATTAAATATTCCTCGGGAGGACTCGGGCGTCCTGCAGCGTATCAAAAGCCTTGCTAAGACTCTCCCAACTATCCATATATCTGGTTTGGTCAGTCAGTAACATAACTAATTTTGCTGAAAGGAGTCTTAACTTACCCAGTCCATCCAAATCGTCGTGCTTTGTTCATGCTGATGACGAGATCGTAGTTCCTCCCCCATACGAAACCAAGGAATGCCCACGTAGCTTCTTCAAGGGCCTTTTCATCCAGATTCTCCCTCTTGGCAAGATTCATCCAGGCCTCTCTTACCTCAGATTGCTGGCTCCATTTCACCAAATCCACTGTCTGTTCAATCTTTCCAGGCTTTGTGAGGCCTTTAAGCCCAGCTTGATCCTCGAAGATACTGGTGGGAGGGACGGGGTTCAGATCGCTGGATGAACTTAATGGTTTAGACTGCTGAAATTGGGAAGCGTTGACCTTGGTTCCGAATCGCTCAGCCACCTTTGGCCACAGGTTCTGCCAACTTTCAACATCACCATTGACCATGTTGAAGGCTTCATTTGCAGCTGAAGGTTCAAGGATGACCCATTCACAAAATTTTGCGTGCAAGGCTGCGTCAGTGAATGAGTCAAACCCCGTGTAAAATCTCTCGGAACCAGGGAAGACCAAGTCGTTGCCCAATTCCTTGTTGACGGCTGCGTAAATACCAACTGCGGTAGCCAAATTCATAAAGTTTCCTCGTGCATATCCAATGACATCGTTCGGGTACGTGACATTCCAGGTGATCTGGCCGTTGGTCTTGTCGCAGAATTCTTTCAAGATATCTTGCTGTCGATAGTAGAAGTTGGGTGGGAAAGTCGACTGATCAGAAAGCCATGGGTCAGACTCAGCCATAGGGTTCTTGACAGGCCCGAGAGCAACACCATATTGCTTGCAGCCAGTGACCAAGAGAATGCGCTTGAGCTGTTTATCAATTCCATTCTTGACAAGAGCATCGAGAAATGCTTGAAGCATGTCACCATTTACATCCCAGCTCTTCTGCTCGGTGGGTTGCTCAAGGTAAGCGGCGAAGAAGACGTACTCCGCTTTGATGCCTTCAAGACTTTTGGCTACCTCATTGGCGTTACTGGTAAGGTCGACATGTCTATGTTCCACATTGGAAGGGTACTCTTCCTTTTTAGAGCGTGAGAGTGAGTATACTTTGCTCCATTTCTGTGGATCACGACCCAGCTGATGAACAATTTGGCGGCCAAGAATGCCTGTTGCAGTGGTAAGATCAGATGTCCATGAAACAAGGGCATACGCCACATACCTGTAGCTCCAACAACGATAGCGCTAGACATGGTTAAAACTATTTCTGGAATATTCTTTTTGCATAAGGTTTAGATGGCGTGGAACAAAGAAGGAATTGGTTATTTATGGGGGTGAAACGAGCTGACGTGATTACTCGGTTGTGTTGCGGTTTTTGGTGATGGGCCGATGGATGATATCAGCCATGCATCATATTGCGGAGGCATCGACATCTCAATGACGACTCTTTGTATATAAAATGCTACCATGATGAACATTATTCATGGAAAGTATTATCATTTATTTGAGGACAACATGCAACTTAATACTTCGTATTTGAGGTTAACATTCTTGACGGTCAAAAGTTGGGCTTTGGAAAAGTCAGCGCCTGTAGCAATGAAGGTACTCGGGCGATCAGGCCACGCTTGGACAGAACCAGGGAATTTGACAAATTTCAATGCAACATATGTGGTAATGGTGTTTACTTTATTGTGACATTGTACACATTCAGAGTATTTCTAGCCTCTGTTCATTATTACTAACAGCTGTTGGTCTCGTTCACTTTGATGGTTAAACATTGTTGAGCTGAACTTGAAACATGGCTAAGTCATATCGGGTTAGTCAAGTCTGGTTCAGCTCCATCATGGATTTCACGCTTCACGAAAAGGCCCCTTCATCCATAACGCGACCAAACAGACAAACCAACGGCGGAGGAGAGAGACTCGCAAGGTTACCGTAACACGTCCTCTTTATCGTTTCAAGTGACCTCAAATCCTTCTGGCAATCATGTCGACCGGTCAAACTACAGCCGCTACAACCACAGGGTTAAGAGCTCGGTCCTACAGAAAGATAACCATCGGGAAAAATGGAAGCACCAGTTCGATGGTTGCACACTTGGGAGAAAATCCTGGAGCCCTCCCTATGATTCAGAAATTTGATATCAAACATCTGGATGGCCGGGCACTCCGGAGGCTTCTCGCATTTAACATGCCAAATCTGGAAACCCTCAATCTTACCAGTTACGAAAGGACCCCCGCTGTTATCGACGAGGAGACAAAGAAAGAGTTGAATAGCCGCTTAGCTCCCAAGCCGAACTTGACGACATGTAAGCCGAAGTATGATAAAGCCGATAGATGTCTATAGCTAACGGCCGACAAAGTCTCTCTCGTCATGAAGGATCCCGATCCCTATCATATGACCTGGCAAGACGTTCCATTATTTTCCCTTCCAAGTCTCAAAACTCTCAAGCTGGACAATGTCCTGGTCTACGCCCTTGATAACTCATCTATCCAGCCTCTCCCCTTCCAAAATCTGGACTCTCTCTATCTTCGTGCCGGCGATTACTCCTTTGAAGCTCTGAACCGGCTTTTCAAGAACGCAGGGTCGCTCAGGCATCTCGAGTTTCATCATCCCGAATCCGAACCAGTCCGTGATCCTCCAGATTTCTCCGAATTGCTCAAACCATGTAAAGACAGTTTGAAGATTCTGGAGTTATGGTGGGACTGTCAAGAAGCCCTCGCTTTCAACGGCACGGGCATGAAATTCGGGGACTTCACCGCGTTGCAATATCTTGCCATTCCTCCAAGAGCCTTGTTCGGACCATATATCTTTCAACGCAACATCGATTATTTGCAACTAATTAAGGATCATATTCCGCCTAATCTAAAGGTTCTCTTCTTGCAGGAGATCGCAATAAACCAAGAAGAGGATGATGATCGCGACCCCGATTACTTAGAATGGATACTGTTGCCTTGTGATTATGAACTGATCAAAACGATCCTCGAGAACATTGAATTGTTTCCAGCACTTCGATATATTGTCTGGACGTCGGAAGTAGGCACACAGGCACCGGAGGATCTTGAGGAACTCGGTGAGGCAGTTGGTGTCACGATTGAAGAAGTGATGAACAAGTCTGAAATGGAGCCTGATGAGAAGTGGCTTGACAGTCTAGAATGAGAATTTGATGGATCATGAATCATTAAAGTATCTTATTTCCTTGTGGTATCAATGTCGATCTCTATCTATATGCATCCATGCTGTTTTGGGTCGTTGTTGAAAAGTCCTTCTCCGCACTGCAGAACGACGGATGAGTACTCAATATTAGATCGGGGTATCTTGGCTCTCTCTCCGCTGGGTGTTCAATCTCCACCACAACCGACGTAACAGTATCCATCTGAATAGCCGGTCTTCTCAAAGACTCTTGGCTGATGGTGCGTGTCAACCCCTTCCGATTTCTGTAGTTTGAGCCCCTTCGTCCAACGGACCACGGCCAGGACCACCAACCTCCAGCCACGTTCTCATTCGTTTGCTCACCTCCTTGAATGGAGATGGTATTTCCGAATCGTCGAGTCGAAGGCGTTCTGAGGAAGGCAAAGGTACTTAGTCCTACATCGCGAGAGGAGACATCGTATTTAGATGCAAAAACTATGGCGTTTCGAGTCGATCCAAATAGTAGGCAGTCCAAGGATCCATTAGACGCGATCATGGCGCCAGCAAAGCAGAAGTAACTATCCGGGACATTGGCGCCAGCCATGGTTGCAATTCGACCAGCCGCGAGGGGAAGAGTGCACATGACATAGATAATGGGGTAGATGAGGAAAGCAGGGTTACGGCTGAGGTGAAGTTTCATCGAATCGGTTTCGCTCGGTTCGTCCAAGGTCTCGCAGCGGGCTTGACGGCGAAGATGAAAGAAGATGATGATGTAAAGAATCGACGTTGAACCGATGCCAAGGAAGATGTATAGGTAGTGCGTAAATAATCGAAGAGGTTCATAACTCTTACTCATCCAGCACTGTGAGGGTTAGAAGATAAAATTGACGAAGAACGTACGTATTGTACTCACCCAACTTCCAGCACGGACAAAGAATCCCCCATACTCAGCGCCGTTATGAGTCGCCGCAATTGGGATAAGGGAGATAGCATAGACGAATACCCATATCGACATGATAATAGCATACAACACCCTCTGCGGTATCATTCGACCCTTGACCACGGCAAGATACGTATGGACCGCAATCGTAGTAATGAACATTGACGAAGCCAAATCCCCAAACGACACAAACAGCCCTTGGGTGTAGCAAGATGCTGTTTGTACAATGATCGCATCGTATCGTAGCCACATAACGTTGAGGAGAAAAGCTACCCCCTGGTGCATATCGGCGAGGAGTAGGTTGATGATTAGGACGAGAAATTGATTCGGTTCCCGAGGAGCGGATGCTTCGCCACCCGACCTGTTGTTGGCCTCTTCGTTGTTATCGGAAAATAACCCCTCGATACCGAGTCTAAAGTCAATAGCTCTCTGCTCCGGATCCGATCGTTGTTGAATATCCGCCGACGACGGTTGAGACTTGATGAACAAACACCATGTCGTAAGCTTGTAAACGAGATAGATAAAGAGCGTGGTTGAAGCAAAGAACGAAATAAAGGCCATGATGGTAACTGCTGTCAATCCCTGGCGCAAATCCCCTCCCAGAGGGTCTAATGTCCTACCCTCGGCTGGAAGATTGCCCCAAGCCATTTTAGCAGTCAATGCTAGATAGACAGAGAGATCTCGGGAACGAGATGAAGACCACTTGATAAATGACCTCGCCGCCTTTAAAAAAAAACTCTACTCAGTATGGAACAAGGCCCTTGGACTACAGGGATGGTATTTTAAACTCGTCGAGGCACAGACCCCACGATGTGACCTCGCCGCGCAGCTGAACGCCCGGCCTGTCTTGAATGTCCCAGGGTATCCTGTCATTTTTTCAGCCTGTTGAGATGAGGCTAGGCTATCCTAGCGAATTGTGGTTTTCTTCTGGTGAAGAATGGAAGAAGAAAACGTGGTTTTGGGGGGGATATTTAAAAAGCTAGTACATAAAATGGGGCCATCTTTGACATGTTGTGCTGTTAGCCAGGGCCTGGAGCTCGGGACCGTGGAGATGTGAACTTTGTAGAGACAAAGCGGTGTCTCATATTGATCAGAAAGATGCTTAGAAACAGGGTCTTCAGCTCCAATCATCTCGATCGTCTCACTTGTGGTAGGTAGGTTTGGCAAATCGCATCAGTCGTGGATGAATACGACGTAGCAAGAGACATGTTGATGCTCCCACAAACTGTACAGTAGACATATGTACATACTATTCCTAACGTTAAAAAGCCAAGATCGGCATACGCGATGTGGCGCTGGGCGAGTCATTATTTGGCGTCCAAACGTTCATCACTAGAACATTCCTTGTCAATGCCGTATCCAAACCTAGCTCCATTCAGCCATGGCGTCTATCCCATGATGCTTAGCCGTCACAATCGCCTGAGCCAATCCTCGGCAGTTTCATTTGGTGTCATCACTGATCAGACACTGCGTTTCATGCGTTTTAGACCTAACCCAGCAAGGTTCTTGACTTTGACCGCCGCCTTGCATGAGTCGCGATCTAGAATGAGGCTGAATCTATTCGTGCATCCACATGCTCGGTTCGTGCTGCAGCAGAGCTGAAACGGGACTAATTTTATACAATAGATCTAGCCCCCGGCGACGAATGGAAGTAATATAAATAAAGCACACCTGCCTCATGAGGGTCTGACACAGAACGGTCCAGGTCAATGCCTAACATGATCTACCGGCATAACTCAGCCCTGAGCCCATATTCCTTTTAACCCATGATCCTTGACCAATCACTATAATTGCTTTGCCACTCAGGCACCGCCCTCACCAAACTGCCTTTGCACTTCTTGCGCAAACTTGCCAATAGAATCAAACCTCCATTCAAACGCAACATTCTGTTTCAATTTCTCGTAATCACCTCCAACCCCCTGTCCTTCCCTCGTTTCACCGCCGCGGGAGATCCAGACACTTCTCAACCCAAACCGTTTTGCTGGGACGTGGTCGGCAGTAAGACTTCTCGCCACGTGCAATAATTCCCCTCGATCCTTTACGATGCCCAGGTCGCCTTTTATATTATCAAACAGATAGTCAAAGTTTGCTTTCGCCGGCTTGTAACTACCGATGTCTTCGGCAGTGTAAACCTTGTCAAACTCAACGGGTCGGAACCGATTCAATGTTACCCACGCGTTGGCGTTATCCATGTTTGTAAGGATGATCAACTTGTAATATCTCTTCAGTATCTCTAAGCCTGGGACTGTGTCAGGGAAGGGAAGCCAAGTTCCAGCAAGTGATTCAAGATGTCCCATCTCATCTTCGGGGACAGAAGTATCAAGCTCTTCTGCGAGTTTCTTGAAGGAGCGTAGAACGATAGTATTATATCGAAGGGTTGGCTCTGTGTCTTCGAGGTCTTGGGTAAGCTCGTGAAAGCGTCGGATCAACAGAACTGGATCTTTCCTGTAATCGCTTTCAGAGGGAAGACGGATGATGATAGGCTGTAAACCACGTATCATCCCAGCTTCTTGGTCAATCAAGGTCCCATACACGTCGAAGGACAGGGCCTTGAATGACGTGAGGTCAGGGTATGGCATGATGGAAGAGCTTGGACCAGGGAAGAATTTCAATGCAACACTACTCTCGAAAGGTGTTGAAGACGTTGTCGAGTCAGAATCCGAGGGAATGAAGAAATCGGTTCGGATGAGGGGGTTGATGGTCCGCGCCGTGCTATATGTGAGGCCGTAAGGGCGTGGATGACAACATCGCCATATCTTTCTTACCCCTCATGCCAGGCGGTCAGTCTCGTTGGCAAGGATAGGGCTGGTCCATTGGGAGATATTACAGTCGATCTCCCTCGCAAGGGGCTGATGCTCGATCCCGATTCAATGTTGGCTCGAGCACCAAGTCTCACTGACACGAAACCCAATGATTTACAGAATGTATCAAATCGCGACATCTATTACAAGGTAATCATATGCCAGAGCGAGGAGACTGGATTTGACTGCCATTCATATTAGATCATAAAAATCAACTCCGAGATAATAAACCTCGAGATACTTCATGGCTCAACTCCCAGCCAGCTTTGAAACTGCAGGCATCTTACGCACCCAATCCTCCGATCCACTCTCAACAGTATCTACAAGCCATTTTGCCAACGCCCCTCTCTTATGAGAATAGGTATGACCCTTTTGGCCAACATATCCAGCAAAAGCTTTACCATCCTCTCTGTCTTTTGCCCAGCTGTCGTTATCAGACTCCCCAGGGATAGTAGCGATACGAAATACGGTCCATTCAAGATCACTGGCGTCATTTTCGAACGCCTCTCCAATGTTGATGATGGTGCGATACGCTGAACTTGCCACGATACGCAGCAAGAAAACTAGTGAGGGCCGTATTATAGTCCAGGAGTCTTCCGGGCTGACGATGGAGACTGTCCCCATGGCAAAGATTCGTTTGACTCCGTGTTGGCGCATCGCAGGAAAGACTGAGTTTTTGTAGAAATCTGGTATGGCGCTTGGGCCTGTGTCGCTGGCCTGGGGCCCAAGCAGGGAAACAATGACATGAGCCTTGGAGACAGCTGTTGAGAGAGCCTCTTTATCGGATAATTCTCCTTGGATAATCTGAACATGTTAGAGGCCATATATAGATTTGCTCTCGGTGGGTCTCACCTCGAGTGAAGGATTTGAAGACAAGTCTTGAGGTACTTTCTGAGGACTTCTTGCAAACGCTACTACTTTGTGTTTTCGATGCAGAAGTTCACGGAGGAGGCAAATGCCAGCGGGACCAGTGCCGCCCAGGACAAGTACGGTTGAACTAGACATATTAAAATAACCAATTGAATGGGTGATAGTGATAATGAATAATTCGTGAGTGAAATAGCATGGTCCGCCATATATGCATTCTTTACCCTGGACTCTCCCATGATAGTTCCCACGCCAAGTGAACTCGGCTATGGGATCTCAGCGTATCAGAACAATCTCCGCTGCCCAGCATTCCTAGCGGAGCAAGCCAAGTCCGCACTCGCATAATCACAGCCATGATTACAAATAATGGGACGAAACGGGATCTGTCGCGCGCGCGAATAGACGAGACAAGCAATAATGAAAGAATTGATCAAAATCTACATCATTTCCCACTGCACGAACTTCAACTTACACGGCAGAAAAGATGTGCGTTTGACCAGGGCTTACATAAACTGGCATTTCCCCCTCCCTCTTCTCAGCTGTCATCCCCCTCATTGTTGGGGTTTGGGACCATGACGTAGTATTCACATGCTTGGAGAATCCGATTGCGATCATATCCTTGTCGCTACAGGTTAGGAGAGTGTCTGGCACATAACATTTACCAAGTAACATATTAATACAGATAAAGGCAGATATAGCACAGATATTTGCAAAGATGATCCATTTATAATATCTAATTAAATGACATGATACCCCTAAACAGATGGCTAGAGCCTGACCGACCTAAAAGGTTGGAGAGAAGTTAGCAAATACTTTTGTAGTGAATAAGTGATTGGAAGTCAAGGGCTCTTGTGTCAGGCGATGTCGGTTCAATGGGTCCTCAAAGTCACAGTATTTTTTGTGAGCAACCTCAGTTCGGCAAAATGTTGTGCATCATGTCAAGTCTTGGAAGAAATGAAAACAACTGAGAAATACTTTACCTTGTAGTAGATCGTCTTTTGGAATACAATCGTGCTGTAGTTTACTATTGTACTTTGAATATACTAATGGATGAATCGATGATACTATTCAGTGTTATACTTGACACGTTTAATCTCTTTATATATCTTATTTTCTACCCCTCGCGCAAATAATAGTTGAACAACAGCACCATCTCAGGGCTCATTATGAATCATTTTGCGTAAAGGAAATCTTGTTACGTCTTTGTATCACCTTGGCCTGAGAAGAGTGCAGCCCATGCATATTGATATTCTCAATACGGATTCGGGTTTATTGCCGATGGTGGTGCAAGTGGGACTCAATTGAGGCATGCTTACGAGCCCGGCCATTGCGAAAGGGTTGGTAAGATTTGATTATCTGGGGTTTTCGGATAGGGCAGTCGGAAGGTGATTTTATTGAATGGGGGGAGCTATCAATCTAAATTTACGATGGTCTTCTACAGTTAACAGTCCGGAAAATATTTATACGACACTAATGAATAGAATTGTTGATAAAATATTACTATGTCTCCTAGCCATCATGGGACTTCTATGCGATACCAAATCCGTTTTCACGGTTCAATTGAACACTTGCAGTATTTCTGTAGATGTTATTGGAACGCAAAACGACCCCTGTTATCAACACGAGATGTTCGGGATTGGTCAAGATCGATGCAGAATGACACGAAATGAGTCATGATGAGTCTCCCAATTAAGATATATCGTTCTACTACTGGTGCATCGAGGCCAAATATATAATTAGAGACAACCTCATCTACCAAATAAAACGACGGAGATGTATTTGCTTTGTTTATTCAAGAGCATTCTCAGGAGTCAGCCCTATATCAGTGACTCACTCAGATCTGCGACGTCGGAGCTTGATCTCACCACGCAGATAGATCTCCAGATGCCGCGTCGCCACAGTCATCCTTTATTGGTCGGCCCGAAGGACCTCGTTTATTTAGCTTAATTTCGTTTGTCGTTTTTATCACGTTGCCAATGCCGTGGTCGCTGAAGCATTGTGGCTACTCTAGAGACAAATCATGCAGCAAATTAAGGTGTAAGTACAAGTAATAGTCATCAAAATAATCTCATATATCATTCAATCGCTATATACTTGCTGTATCATATCTTAAAGTCGTCCCTGACTTTCATATCTAAATTGAGTTGTCGCCGCACGAGAAGACACCACGAATGGAACTCGACTCATTCTCGAAAATGCTCAACAATTCGGTGATGGAAGACCATAAACCACCACCGTTCATAAATACTGACTGGATGATAAGAAGGGCGTTGATAACGCACAGGGTAATCTTCTTCCAGTTCTTGGTGTATTGGCCCTTGTTGATGTGGAACCAGAAGATGGCACTGAGACCAAAAGTGAACCAAGCAATTGTGGTAGCAGAAGAGATGGAGAGGATAGAATCGAAGATGGGGATGGCGTTGGCAATAATAAAGACCAGAATCCAGTAAAGGGTCACGCAGGCAATCCAGATGCTCCAGGACTTGACACTTCGGTCGGTGACTTGATGCGTCGCCTTGATGGATCGCATGGCAACAACGTACATATACTTGCTGCCAACATGTCCGAAACTCATAACGGTTCCAAAGACACAAGGTAGAACGAGTCCGTAAGCTACCTTGGCAGCGACTCGAGGCGCGGATCCAAGCGCGGGTGAGGTGGTGTAGTCGCCGGCAAGACAGTAAATGACAACAGCCACAATGGTGTAAAGGGTAATAGAGAACACTTCAAGGCATGCCAAAGCCATGGGGAAATCTCTACTGGGGTTCTTCATCTCAGCCATGTATGAAACGAAGCTGATATTAGCGGCGTAGGCGTAGCAGATCTTGAGACAGGCATTGAGACCCTGGCGGAAAGTCGGGTTACCAATGACTTGGATTTCTCTATCCCAACCTGGAGGAGCCTGAGAAGGCGAATCAATACCCAAACTGATCATGACGGTGAGGGCAGCAGCCAGAATGCTGAGTGTTGAAGGAATGCCGGACTGCGAGACGAATTTGACTGTTCGGGGTAGACACAAGACCCAACTGGCAACAACGGCGATAACGACGAAGCTGACAGTGCAAAGGGAGTGGTTGCTGAGTGTGTTGAATGCAACTGATAATGTCACACTGGCAGATGCACAGGTCATCATAACTTTGATCATCAAACCAATACCAGCAATCACCTCAAGCGGCCTACCACCAATGATGCCGCACATATCGACGACATTGACGACGTGAGGATACTTTCGATAGAATTGGAGGAGTTCATAGGCAGTGTATGCAGAGAGAGAGCCGAGACCGATGATGGCAATGATGCCAGGAATAACGCCGAGGACCTTGAGACAACCGGGAAGAGACAAGACACCAAGACCGACTTGGTTGGTGAGGAGGACGAAGACGGTATCCCACTTGCTGAGTGTTCTGTAGTTCTTGCCGCCCTGGTTGAACATGTTCTGCACAGGCTCGTCGGACTTTTCCTTGGAGTCCATGATGTCGTTGATCTCGTCACCATCGATGATGGCATTGATCTCGTTGCCATTGACGCCCCGAATAGACGCAGCGCGTTGCGGCTCAGGCTGAGCCATCTGGGGCTGAGCCTTGGTGGTCTTGTCGTCAACGCCCATATTCAATGGTGGAAACAAAACAAGAAAACTTCAGTAATAAAACCTCGATGAGAGGTGAGAAAAACAGGTTACGCTTGGGGATATGATCAGCGACACAGTTGACGAGATGAAGAAGAGAAGTTGTAGGAGGAGTCGAGGAAATCTTTTTATACATCTGCCAAGACTCAAAGTCTCCAGATGTTTATCTACCGTGGAGACGCAAAAACTCTTGTTATCTTGAAAAAACGACTCGTCGGTATATCGTGGAGCCCCATGGGGGAACGTGAGTCTCTCACGTAAAAGTTAGCAAATCTTCAACATCCATCAGGTCATTGGGAATACCGGCGGCGTTGCAGGGCCGAGCGAAAAGAACCGGGGCCATAATGGAGTTGGTGTTACGTTATGTGTCAGCGATCTTTTCTCAAAGAGACAGGGGTTTTGGTTGAGTATCCGTTTTAAAATCCCCAGAGTTTGGTGGAACAGAGATACGAACGGCATGGGTTGTTTAGATATCGAGATGAGCGTATCTCGAGTGCATAACTTTAGAGATGTCGTTGAGTTGAGGCTCTTGAGGGCTGTGTAGGAGGTGAAGAGAAGCGGTTAGCATCATGATGCTAATGCAGATGGCGCAAGTTTATTTCCGAATCCCCCCTGTCTAGTCGACATCTCGTACGGTAGGTACAGTAGCTAGAGAGGTAGGTAGTCAGTAAATCTGCCGGCGGTATTGACAGAAAAGGATGAGTGTTTCCGTTACGCGAAAAATAGCTTGCTTTGACACATGAATTGGATATTTAGTGGAGTCGCCGAGTCTTTACTTGTTGACCAAGGGCGCTTGTGACATGCCGGACGGACATGGAATCCGACGTCGGCCTATGCCGTGTAGTCATCCGGCAATAGAAAAGTCTGGATTGTCTTCAGCCTGTCGTGATTGAGGCGATAGATTGGTGAAGGCATCGTAAGATGTTGATCAGGCGGACTTGTAGTGCCGGTGAAAATATTCCCGTATATCAAGATTAGATACGACCCATGTAGGTATGTAGGTATGGCCTCACGCCGGCTAGCCTCGGATATTATTATCGGCATAACAAAAATGGACGCGTTCTAGAAATCACGCTCGCCTCACGTCGTGCATCAAAAACCCACCAGCTGACCACGCCCATACATGACAAGACATCCAAGCGTTGGAGAAGGTTTGGGTTTGAACATGTTGTGGGGACAAGGTTGGGGAAAATGAGGGGGAGAACCCATATTCTCACTGTTTTTCTTACTCAGATGCTCCGGGTTTTCCTCTTGACTGTCCAAGATCGTGGGGAATCTTACGGTCGTGGATGACGAGCAGCATTCTAAGTGGACAACGTGTAACATCGCTGGTCTGGGGAAATGCGTGATCTTGACAGCATTCTTTCTCCCCCGTGTTTTTGGAGACTTCCAAGGAAATGTTTCCTTGGGGTAATTTGTAACTAGTCAGTTGGCTTGACATCACTTGACCTTGGCGCAGCTCGGTACCGAACTATCCCGGCTAGATATACAGACGTGTTATGTAAAGCTCATCTTATTTACGACGATCCTCTATACATAGTATACATGTGCGATGAAATAAATGTTATATAATCCACGCTACCCGCACATTCTCACTGACACTTCCAGCTACCAGGCTTCTTGGGATCACCCTTTCCATCCCAGACATTGCGGTAGGGATAGCGGCAATGTCTACGCTCAACCTCAACCTTGCCAGATGTCGCACCGTTGACGTAGCGAACACCGGTGAGAGTGTCGGGAGCCTTGCCTTCCTCAACCCACTTGACAATAGCCATGAGCACATTGTTCTTGACATCGTTACCACCAAAGGTGGCCCTGCTGGCTCCGATGCGAGCAGCTCCAGCTCCGCCTCTGCAGTGACCGCAGCCACTAACACGGAAGTATCTGTAAAACTTGTCGAGTTCCTTGTTGTTGAGACCCATTGTTCGTGACACGTGGTTGTAGTAGTCCATAGAGTTCTCGGAGCTGATGAGTCCATCCTGGAGACCGTGCCAGTGAATGATCTTGGATCCACGCTTGCGGAACTTGGAGAGGTCACCCTTCCATGTCTCAATGTTGAAAGGGTTGACCTGAGAAGCCTTCTCGTAGTCCACAGGGCCAATGGTGTCAGGGTTCCACTTGGTGTCGTTCCAGATAACGTATCGGAACCATTCCGTAGAGTAAGGGAAGGGCTGCTCGCCGATGACGAAGGGAAGGCCCTCGTTTGCTCCAGGAGGAATTCTAGGGTAAATATATGTGCCGTTGACTCCATACAGAGGAGCGAAAACCTTGCGAACGGACTCGATCTTGGGTGCTGTCAAGCAGTTCTTGGTCTGACCCTTGCTGCAAATAAGAGCCTCGGGGCGATATACACAGAGGTTAGGATCCTCAATAACACCGTCCTTGACACCGTCGAGGGGCTCGTCACACTGATCCAAGGCATCCTTGTGAACCAGATTCCATTCGTCGGGGGTGAGATGAGTCGGAGCTCCAGGGGGGCCGGTGATTCCCCAGAAGTCTCCAGATCGAGATTGCAGACCGTTAAATCTCATCGCAGGAGCACCAGCCACGATACCGTCAAAGTCCTCGGGGAAATCCTGTGCCTCCTTCCATCCCTGTCGTCCACCGGTCGAGCAGCCGAGATAGTAAGCCTTGGTATGCTTCTTGCCATAGAACTTCTTGGTCAGCTGCTTTCCGAGAACAGTTCCGGTGTGAACCGAGCGGTACACATAGTCCTCAACAACTCCGGTGTTCTTGTACATGGGAAGGGCTGAAGTGCCGTTATGGCCGTTGTTGGCGCCGACAGTAGCGAAGCCGTAACCAACACCATACGCAACATCGTCGTACTGAATACATCCGGCCACTCCACCGTTTCCAGTGCTCAGGAATCGACCAGTCCATTTCGAAGGAAGCCAAGCCTCCATAGAAAGGTTGGAGGTAGGACCTGTCGTGACATGCATGACAACACGGCACATCTCAACATCAACAACAGTGCTCTTAGGGGCGCATGTTGGGTGGTTGTCAGGGAAGGAGATGTTTTTGCCAGCTGGGACATGCTCGGTGAACCAGACCTTGGTGTTGGGCAACTTCAGCGAGGACTTGAAACCAGCGCACTTGGTCTTGAAGTCATCCTTGCTGGGAGCAGCACAGACACCCAGGCCAAAAGCACCCGAGAGCAACAAATTGGCGCGCATGGTGTCTTGGGGTAAACAAATATCAGAAGAGGGATTCCGCCTACTGCGAGCCTGAGCAAAAAGGCCCAGCAGGAGGAACCATCTCATCTTTATATAACCGCCTCCGCAAAAACGTTTACCAAGCTCGGCCCAAGCGTTTGCGGGGGACGGGTGGTGCCAGATGGAGAAAGACACCGGAGATCGCTATCATGTGAGCAAGGTGCAGTAATAGTCTGGGTGACTATGGCCAGATGAAGGGTCGTTGACAGGCCATGGAAGGGCGGCAGTTGCAACGGCAGAGGGTATGGGGATGATATTGAGGTCTCGGTTGCTGAGACT
Source organism: Fusarium verrucosum (assembly GCA_013623715.1). Classification (NCBI taxonomy): domain Eukaryota; kingdom Fungi; phylum Ascomycota; class Sordariomycetes; order Hypocreales; family Nectriaceae; genus Fusarium; species Fusarium verrucosum. Next base: position 53,815 of record JABFFJ010000095.1, read on the forward strand.
AGCCATACTGGGTACTAGATCCGGGGTACATGAAGGGGTCAAGTGAATGGGGTCGTGGTTTGCGAGTCAGTGGTGTTGTATAATCGGCCCGGATGCTATCCGAACTGTTGGAATAATGGAGAGGTTTCGAGTTCGGATAGCATCCGGGGTAATTTTGCGACGGGCTCTGCTTCGTAATATGTCCAATCATCTTAATATGAGGGTATTCGTAAATTACTATTTAAAGGCGTGATAAATTCATGGCCATATTAATTATTCCTGTTGACAGGGACTCAGGGTTGATAACACAAAGTCTGCCAGGCGGATGACCTCGGAAATACCCGATCATAACTGCATCATTTTATGCCCATCGTCATCTATCCGCTACCAGCATGAGCAAGGGTTTCATATAGCCTAATGAGCTGGTTTCCATATCCAGATTCACGGCCCGACTCATGAGGAGTATTTCCAAACAGTCGGTCTAGAACCGTTCCCCAGTGCCATCTCCATGAAACTCGCTTCTCCGCCTCCAACAAGCAAGCGATCGACACGGCTGAGAATGACAGGTCACGTTAATGCAGGGCCACTCCAACACCATAACTATTGAAAAGATGATGAGTAGATTTTATTGCTTAAATAAGGACTGAAAAAATCGTGTAGACGACCTGAAGTCGAATATTGAGTTTAGAGTTAATCCCTTGTGAAGTTAATCGGGTTTCGTATATTAATACTTATTAATTCATCCTACCCCAGATTTATTATAGCACAAGGTTTGACCTGGGACTTTACTACGTAATAGCTACGTAGCAATAAACCCTTTTCGCATCGGTATCATCCCCGCATTGATGTTTGCCAAGATAAATTAAACGATTACATTGACCATAAAGAGTCCATATCCATCTTGGCCATATTACCGTCGGATAGTCATTCAGGCAACACCATCTATTCCTAAATCAGCTTCATCTCCGGCCATCACATTGAATAACTTACCTGCCACATATCAATAACGACATACTTCCCCTTACTCTCCGCAGCAGGTCTTTGCAAAACACCAACAGCCAAGATATAATTCAACCACTCATAATCCGGATGCGCCGCCTGAAATACACCCCTAAGCAAAGTCCGCCCATCAGGCTGCGTAGGCCCCGAAGTCTGAATGTAAATATCGGCTCCATCATGAGTCCGTAGGTTATAGCGTGTATCGGGGAAGAAAATCCCCTTGGAATCTGTAAGACCCCAATCGGCACCAAGATTTGTGACTGTTCCCTTGAGTTTCGGCCCTTCGAAAGTCCCGCCCGTGATGGGAATTACAACGCGACTGCCTTGGCCATAGTTCCCGATTTCCCAGCGCTCGCCGAGTGTTGCGTTGACGGTATAGAGAAACTCGTAGGATGGCGTTCCCATGCGTTGGGAAGCGGCCAGGATGACATTACAAGCGATGATAAGGGGAGTAAACAATTTCATTTTATCAATTCGATTATTTTTATGTCATTTCTCGTTGTTTTTTGTGCATTTCAGTGTGCTTTTATGCTTCCTATTCCTGATCGCCAAGTCGATCTAATGCTTCCCCAAGGTGATGATGATCGATGGGAATCCGCTCAATTTGAGGGGCCAACCCCGCATGAGAATCGGCAATTGTATGCGGCACCCAGGATCAAGTTCAAGATCTATCATTCATCTCGAATAGCCTCGGTTTAATGCAGGGGAGTATCGTTTAACCGCTGCACTAGTCGTGCCGTAAGCCGATTGAGAAAAGTGGTTCATCAAAGACCAAGCTCAAAGTGCGGTTCACCATCATGGTTGCTCTCGCATAGAATCTTATAGTATATGCTTTCTATTATGGCTTTAATCCTCGTGTTATTATCATTCATGGTCTTCTTTTTCCACAAACCAGGGTATATCGTGAATCTCATCCACCTCGGCAGACGCCTCTTTCTCGGACGTCCTTGCAGCCTTATTCTTTTCCCGCCACATAGCAACTTTGTCTGCTTGACCCGTTGTTCCCTCCCAAGTCCGTCCTTGAAGATGTCTCAAGCATAGTTGTTTTCCATCATCAGGGTAATAAAGCCAAGTGGCCCATTTCGTCCACTACTCCACGTTAGTTATTGACTTCAAACATGACAACCATGTAGCGCCTGCAAAGACTTGGGGAGAAATCACTTACCAACCCATCCTTCATCTGAGCCCGAGCCCGCTGTCCAATTTTATCCTCGATAAAATCTCCACGAAGCATAGCTAGCCGTGATGGAAACACACGCTCAAGATAGTGAGCCGTCGATGCAAGATGAGGTTTATCATGCCAGAAATACATGGGCGTCAGCGGTATTTTGAGACCAGGGTGCGACGGTGCTTCGTAGTCGCGAGTAAGAGACGACGATAACTTTTGAAGGATTGGATGTTGTGCCGACGAGATATAAGACAACATACGCACAGCGGCTAAGCAGACGTACTTGATAGGTGCCTCTGGATCCGAGTCGTGGGTTTGCATGATTTGTAGAAGGGGTTGGATGGGTAGATCTGCTACCAAGGCCCAGTCATGTTGCTGGACCCAGACGTGAGAAGTTTGAGTGAGTCTCAATGCTGATCGAACAGCAAGCCCGAATCCGAAACGTCTTGATGGTTCAATAAAGGTGATTTTATTGTCGAGAGTATGTGATATTGTGTAGTCGACCGTGTTCTCAGATTTAGGACTTCCATACTCTGCTGTGGCATGTCGATGTATGAACTGAGAAGTAGCAGCATCGTGATGATATTTTTTGAGTATTAAATCCTTAACATTCGTCTTGTATGCGTTAAAGTCGGCTGCTTGCTGAGGTGTAACCTGGCCTTTCTTGAGACGCGCAGTGGGGAGTATCTGATCAAAGGCATCAAAAACAACAATGACATTACACGTTGTCAAAGCTGGACAATGTCGATCAAATGAGTCGAGAATAGATGAGATGAGTTCTGTGGATGGGGCGGATGGCGTTGGCGAAGTTGTTATTATGACGGTGACGAGGCTTTGCACGGTCGCATCGCGTGTCATTTTGGTTGGCTGGCTCTCAATTGGGCCGTCAATTGGGTAGTGATCAAGGCTAGCATTTACCCTGTATGAGGTCTGTGGATTGTTAGGCTGTGTTTGTGTTTGAGATCTGAGTCAATCAATCGATGGCGGTGAGATAATTGAGATGGGACGGGCCGCATCGTTTCGTTTCTGTTGCGGAAAATTAAATTTTGCTGTCGCACCATTTACTCTAGCACGGGTACGTATCTTGAAGCACTACGGGTATTTCACGGAGCACAATAAAGCATCATTGTCTCAATTAAATGCCTTCTCACGAGAAACTATAGCAAAGTATATCCAAGAATACGCATAATAGACATAATAAGATACTGAGCAAAGATGGATACATATGATTTGTTGCTGTTGCGACACGCGTACGTACAGACTTAGTTAACACTGTACGCTGTGACGTGTAACATTGAATGTCTGTGTGCAACACTCCACAACCCAATAATACCCATACATCCATCCAAGAGAAAAAGCTCAACGGCTAGCTAGACTCTTTTAGAAAATAGAAGAAACACTAGAGCAAGTCATTATTGTTTCATCTTGAAATTCCTTGAAATAGACGAGATGCTTGTCTTTCAATAACCAGGTTTCTCCGTCTCCCCAGCCTTCAGATAAAGGCCGGTGGAGGCATGCTGTGCATGACACCCCTGAAGCCAAGAATGCATGTAGCCGTTGTTTCAGCACCCATACGAACAGAACAGACAAGAACGTGGATCAATGAGAGCATCTGTAATAAATGGACGGATGCTGAAGTGTTCAGTTCACGTGTTGCTGCATATGTATTTCCTCGTAAATTCCGGAGACACTGTGTCACAATTGAGAAAGTGGTTACTTGTTGTCTTCAGTGGGCCAAGACACGCCCAGGCCAGGCCAGGCCAGTCCCTGTAGCCCCCAACCTCAGGAAATTTTACCTGCAAACTTGGTGCTTGCTCACCACCAACCTCGCCATTTCCAGCCATCGCCTTTCTAGTCCCTCACTAAAACACGATTCAAGTCCAGCCTCTGTCGGTGTAGATTCTCTCCTCTTTCTTTTCATTCCTTCAAACTCACCCCCTTTTTTTCTGTCTCTCTCCCTTTTTTCTCAATTGCTGTTGTGTTGCTCGTCTGAGACCTCTTTTCATTCCTCATCACCGCATTTTCACACTAGCAGACATGGCCACCATGGCAGCTCCTCACCAGCCAAGATACAACCTCGAAGACCCTGGCTACGAGCCTCGCACCACCGCCCGCGACGCCCGTGAAGCTGCCCGCGCAGCAAGAAACGGCCAGAGTCCGCGATACAGACGTACTCAGTCTCCCGACCAGCTCGACGATTATCGCTTCCAGGGCGAAGAGTCTGACATGCGCTCTCCCACCTCTGACGTGGCATTGCAGGATGCCATGCTCGCACAAGCACAGCAGCAACAGCAGGTTAGTTACCCTTTTTTTTTTCTCTCTTACGCGCTAGAGAAGGCAAAATCTTTGTTCCGCGACTCGTAAATTAACTTTTGTCCCGCTAAAGCGTGTCGTTCCGGTTGGTCAGGTTCCTCGTAATGCCGGGCAGCGCAGACAACCTCCCGGCCCCAACAATAACAACACCAACAACGGAAGCATCAGCAGCCCCAGAGGTCCTCAAGCTCAACCAATGCCTCCCTCTTACCCCGGCGGAATGGATGGTGGTCCTCAGCAGCAGCAGCCCAACGGTCCCAGAGACGGTGGTCGCTACAGACGTCAATCGCGTCGCCCTTCAGAGTCTGAGTCCAGACCCCATGGTGAATCTCCTACCAGGACCGGCCCCAACACCCAGCAGAGCCGCGTTTCTCAATCAATGGCTTCAGAGCAGCACCAGCAGCGTCGCGCTCCTTCACCAGACCGTCTGGGAGTTCCCGGCAACGACATTGACCGTCTCAACAGTCCCAGCATCCAAAAGAGCGTTCTTCAGCCTCTTGAGCAAAAGATCAACGAGTACAACAATCTCATGCACGAAGCTCAGAGCCAGATGAACCAACTTGATGAGGAACTCCGTGCTCTTCAGGAGCGACGTCGCCAAGCTGAAGACCGCTTCATCGAAGCCAAGTCCAAGCACGACGAGTATGAGCGTCAGCATCAGGATGTCGGCAAGGCTCTGCGCGGCGAGGTCATGAGAGAGGCCCCGCCTCCAGTGGTCCGTCCGCCAGTTCAGCGCATGGAGAGCATCGACAGTTTCGACCCGCGACCAGTCAGCCAGCAGAGCTCCTTTCATCAGAAGCCTAAGAAGGGGGGTATGCTGCGGATGAGCTTGTTCAACAAGAGCTCTTGACTAAAGGGTTGTTTATGAAGTTATGCGTTAATGACCGGGATGGGATATGGATGGATGGGGGAAATGATGACCTTTTCTTAGTTTTGAGTGTTTCGAATCTTCTTGCTTGTCCGACGTAAAAGGACGTTTAGTTATTTGTTTAATATGCTTGGATGTACATAGATTGCGGAGGTAATGGCTTGCACATGGACATCTGATACATTAAAAGATGATATATTAAAAGATATTGGTTTTATTTTACTTGGCCATAATTCTAGGTTGGTGATGATATAACGAACGATGATGACACCATTGAACCTGAAACTCTATGATATCATGTTTCCCAACCGCGCTAAACCTGAGCCAAGATGAATAGGTCAATCGTGAATAATGCTTCCTGGCGCGTGTGATGATCGAGAGAGATTCTATAACGGTCGGCTCCATCTTATGTGAGCTTGGAAAGTCATAGACGGGGCTACAACGGCTACGTAGGTGACCTCCTTTGTACCCCGTGAGGACCTCTTTCATCTTGCCAAGAACCATATGGAGGATATTCTCATGAGTAAACTGCTTTTTAATACTCATAGACACAATTACCAGCTTATAAGAGAAATGGCATGAATCCATGGATAGTAGTGCTCTATTCAGGTTCAATGAAGGGAGATGCCTTGCGACAGATAGTTAGCTTTTGATACCTTTTCCGTAAGAATTCAATCTTTTTACCATGAGACTTCAATAATGTCTACTTGCACGTTTGGTTATTAAAGAAAGCCCCATCTTAATTAACACTCATTTGGTCGAGAAGTTGAGTGGCTGGTCAATCACAGGAACCGTTTGTCTCATGTTGTCCTTCTCGCTTATAGTCACAACACTCAAACTATATCATACTCTAGAATAACCTACTTTGTAAGCCACCGCCATCGGCTGTTAAATGCTGGCTAGAACACTCTCTCGTGTAACGACCCTGTCAAGTGGCTGCACATAGCCCACTTGAAACATGAATATCCAAGCCTGGTCTAGCCAGCCACGCCAAAAGGCTATTCTTAAATTCTTGCCCTGGAGCGAAGTTGGTCCTGCAAATAGAAGAAATTAGGGGTTCGCTAAAGAATTAACCACGTGGCAGGCAGCACCGGTACGCCATTGAGGAAGTAATGCAGTTGATTGCATGTTGGACATATCTTGGATATGTGGCACCCGATACGAGATTCACGAGAGTGCTGGGATTAATCTGCGTCATTTCAAGATAGAAAGGCAGAAAAGGAAGCCCAATGCATGCAAACGGGGGTTCGGGTTTGGTTGTTGAGACATTTCTAAATCCGGTAGTCAAAGCAATCGCCAATCTCGTGCTGGATCTACTGAGATCACGCATATGAACCCCAATAGGACAAGGTTACGATCCCCATCCTGGGGTTACCAGGGGCATGGTTTTATTAATTAACTATCAAGTTAGCCTTGTCAAGCAAATGTATATCTCCGGTAGGGTACCATAACAAGATGAAGTTGGTCCCATCTTGAATGGCTACCTTATTAGCTCTCTTGCTCGGTAGTTGGGAACAAGACACGCTCGGTCTCTAGTTGATCATCTGAATTACGTGACCGTGCATTGCCTGTCCCGGCATGTTCAACGAAAGCAAGACAGTCATTTGCAGAGTGCTTATTTTAAGAGGGCCGAACTCGCCGCGATCGTCATGTTCATGAGCCTTTCTTCATGATCAGACCATTTGAAGGCGTCAAGCAATCTATTTCTTGAGGAGAAGCCATACCGTAAGGACTATCTTGGTTTACTTAACCGGGAAGAGCGCAAAGTAGAAATTCCCGAATAAAGTTTTGGAGCGTGCTGTTGGTGTTGAGATCGTCGCCATGATCATGTTTGCTAAGGTGCGCTAGCTCGGCCCCTAAGTGCAGAAGGGTCGGATCTTCCGAGGTAGGTATACCTATTTGGATGGACAACGTCATCAACTACCCCTGACATGATAAGGAAGAGTTGTAGATCTGGGGTAAATAAGGAGAGAATATTGGGGAATGGTATTGCACTGTTTCTAGGTAGTTAAGCAAACTGAGTCGGCTCTAGCCCCGACTGCGGATCATATCTGACTGGCGATCCCCGAGAGTGAATCACAACAAATGTATGTATCATCTACAGACCTGTCATCCCATCTCTGACAGCCAAGGCATCTGATACGCACGGTTCTTCTGCCACGTTTTGTCAACATGGGCTGATTTATCAGGGCGAGAAACATCTTTTGCTGTCCGAGGTCTACACCACGACAGTAAAATGGAGGGCAGATCGCTTCCATTCCAATTTAGTGCCTGTATAGCGTTATTATCCCATGCACTCCCATTGGTTGTATAGAGCCCTACTACGTTCCAATTGGCTGAGCAGGTAGTCTGGATGAATCGAGCTCGCTGAAACCTCCTAATTTACAGCGGGCGAAGACGCCACAGTAAATGGGCTTTGCGGCGCCTGGGCCTGTTGAGAGGTCAGTTAACGCTTGGCTTCCGCTCTTGAATTCCGCACCAGGTTACACTCAGGTTTAGCAAACAAGTAGTTACAATTGGTGATGGAATATTGGAAAAGCTAACTGTATTCAATCAAAGATGACACTTGGTAGTGGCGTCCCATGTGATTATTAGAACATCCGTTCGCTGTCAAATACCATACCTCCTTAAAAGAGGCTACATCCCTCGTGACAGGGACTCCCTTACATCCGTAGCTTGATCCACCAGCTCTCTACAGTCATGGCTAGTGCTGATCCATTCATCGTAGAGGCATTCACATTATTGTCTATCGGCCTCTCCTTCATCCTCCTCCGAACATATGCAAGAATACGACAGTCTGGTTGGAGAAACTTCGAGGCTGATGATTATCTGATGCTGCTGGTCATCATTCCTTATACGGTTGAGACCTCAGTTGCGTCCAAAGTCGGCACATTCCGTGGCCTAACGAATAGTGGTATGACAGATGCCGAGAGGAAGGCCCTTTCGCCGGATTCTGATGAGTATGGATGGAGGTAGGTCGTATCTCCAAGAATAGGCTACAAGTGGCTAATATGATCCCAGGGTTGGTGGTTCCAAGATCCAAGTTGTTGGTTGGTGCATGTACATAACGCTTCTATGGCTTATCAAGAGTGCCCTTTGTGCCTTTTACCTTCGGCTCACGGTATGAACAACAAGACAATAGCAACAGAACGACTGTGCTGACGACACTAGGCTGGCATGACCGGATACAAAATGCGTATCTACATCGGTTTTGGTATCATTATTTCGACATATATCCTGCTCATCTGCGTTATTCTTTTCAGCTGCCGCCCTTTTAATCATCTTTGGCAGATCTATCCTAACCCAGGCAGTGAGTTGAGACTTGCAGCGACCCTTTTGACACTTTGCTAACAGACTGTAGATTTCTGCCAACCTTCGTGGTCGAAGCTCTACATTTTCATGGTCGTCACCCTCAACGTCCTCACCGACATCTATCTACTAGCCATTCCGATTCCCATGCTCTGGGGCGCTCAAATTCCCAAGATCAAGAAGTACGGATTGGTGCTCCTCTTTTCGGGGGCAATCTTTGTCATGGTTGCTGGGATATTACGATGCATCCTTATTCTCAAGGCAAGTGTCATTTCTTTTCCAAGAATGCTTAATGATCTGTGCAAGACTAACATTATACAGAATCCTAAAACAGGTCCCCTACAAGGTGCATCATGGGCCGTCCGAGAGTCCTTCGTCGCCATTATAACATCCAACCTCCCCAGCACATGGGGCTGGATGCGTCAGAAACTCAAACCCATCTTCGGCTCACTTTTGTCATCCAACAACGGCGGTTCCAAATACATAGGCGGTCCCGAACCTGGAAGTATCATGCTTGGGGATGTAAACACATCCAATTGGAAGATTCGCAGCAATGGTCGGACGGTTAGATCAATGGCTGCTAGACGTGAAAGTGTGATGGATGACAATGATCATACTGTTTATATTCACGGTGGCGGTGATGCGAGCTCGGATGAGATTATGCCTGCAGCCCTGAAAGGCATCACGAAGGAGGTTCAGTTTACGGTTGAGGAGGGCCGGACAAGGAAATATGACAAGTAGGAGTAAGATCGAATTTTGATACCATATATCCTGGAACATAATAACATAATGTAGTCATGGTTGTTTTCACTTTTTGAGTTGCTTTATGTTTCGAGGTTCGGTGAGGGGGGAGATATATAGGTTGGGCTAAAGCTGGATTGGCGATAGATAACTACCAGTCTTCAGGTTTGTAACTACTGGAAAACGTGAGTTTGCAGTTGCTTGCCATCCTCATCAAACCGCTTGGGAATAACGTTCAGAATTCCATCAATATCTCTGGGCTCATAGTCCAAAAGTGACGCCGCCAGAACCATAATATCCATCCCAAAATTCTCCGTTATCCAACTGGCAAACATATCCATTCCAGCGACGGCACCACCAGCAGTTCGAATATTTCCATCAATAACCCACTTCTTCTCATCTGTCCACTTGACATTAGGGAACTTTTGCCTGACAGCCGGAATTGCGCAGTGGTTGATGGTAGCATTCTTCCCATCAAGGACACCTGCGGATGCGGCAACAACAGCTCCAGTACAGGTGGTAAACAAGGTCTTTCCAGCTGCGACGTGCTTTTGGATGAACTCGGCATATTTGGGGTGCAGCTCAAAGTTGACGGGATCAGGGCCTCCGAGGAGGAGAAGATCAAGCTCGGGACATTCATCCACGGTTGTTGTGGGAACAATTGGCAAGTTGCTGGTCTGGAGGATAAAGGGATCTCGAGTGATTCCGATGTGGTGCATGACGAATTCGGGTGCGCGAGAGATTGTGTCCTGTTCAATCTTCATGAGGCCGGAAAGGGCTTGCAGGTATGGTTTGCTTGAAGAGTTGACGAGATCTGTTGGTCCTATCACATCAATTGCTTGGTAGTTGTAGACAAGCACGCCGAATTGAAGGGGAGCCATTTTGTAAAAGATTTCTGGTTAAGCTTGAAGTGGTTGTAGATGAGGTTAATTTAGAGAAGAGGCTCTTGCGTGGGTTTTATAGCAAGACGAACAAGAGACAGTTATGAAGCAAGCTGTATAACAAATGGAAAGTTCCGACCTTATTCCGATTGAGTTCTAGATACCCGTTTCTTATATCCGATCTGCATCGGAAGTCAGACCATCATTAGTACCGCAGTGGAGTATCAACTGGGGTGAACTTCCAATGAGAAGACTGTAACTCAATTCAATTGAATACGAGCGCTCAGACTGTACCCGGTAGAGTTTAGTGAGGGATCTTGTTTCCATCCTGTCTCGGAGCGGAAGACACGGGCTTACGACTGTCCGGATTGCCAGGATAAAATAATGGTTTCTTAGCTAATGATGAGAGTTTGCATGCGATAAGTATACCAGGATACGTTAAAAATTCCCAATGATGAACTGAATTGTGTGTATAACAATGATGGGCCAACCGATAGAGCCCTTTTGGTGACCGATTGAGCTTAAACCTTATCTCATATTTCAACACCAAGTTCCTGGCTAATCATCACAATCGTTCGGCTGCCTCGGGAGGGACCGTAGCAGTCGTTCTCACCGTCCCATCCATTCTTACCTAGGTACCCAATCTTGGCACTTGTCAGGGATTTGTCTCCGATTAACCACGCGACGTCCTCTATTGGAAACGCGGGCCCTCAAAACCATGGAGAGGAAACTTGTCTTCAGTCACCCTATTCAATATGATCTACCTTGAAGTCTCATTGAGCGGGGGCTCTTGTGTTAAGATGCGACACTTGTCCTCTCGACTTCTATCGATATTTCCTAGCTTTTTGCCAAGTTCAAGTGAAGCAACAACGCTACCACCCAGAAACACTTGTAACAAAGCCAAGGTTGCAAACTCTTCGTGCTGGTGTAGCCGATACTATAGCTGTACAAATATTACACAATGCCTCCATCCATTTGATATTTGAGCACAATGTCTGCATCGGAGGTCGTGTTAAACATACCTCTTTTGGAAAGTTGTCCGACAGTACACCACTGGCTGTCAAGTTCGGCGCAAACCAGATCGAAGGTCTCGAGAATCACTCATGTGAAAATACAATCTAGTCCCTGGCATAAAGTCATAAAATAAAAAACACGTATTCCAACACCAGTGCAATCATCACCTATGACAAGATTAGACCATCGGACTGTACAGATGGAAGTCCTACAATATATGTTTCCGGATAGGTGAGTACCAGAACCCGCCGCATTTTTCGGCCATACAATGATTGGATCAGATTGGCTACCAAACGTGGAAGAACTCTTCCAAGTTACACAACAATATGCTTGGTTTTGGCTATAAGGTTGTTCAACCGGGAGACCAATGGCTCATCAAATATATGCAGGTACCAACAGTCAGTTTTGCTCAATTTCCAGGCGACAATAGGACATGGGGCCTCAAAAAGGCTATCAATACCAACACCAACGGCTTGATCTTGGTCAAGCTTTCATTTCAGCCAGCCGCGTGCTTCTACCCTAGCCACGGGCCTGGGCAGGGAATTGCCACCGAGTTGTGATGCAGGCCCAAGGTTGAAAACGGCATGGATAACCATAAACAGAAGTTTAATCTTAAGCCGCCGATCCCATCTTAGCTGCTTTTGTCATAGCCATTTGGGCTGTCTCACATCTACCTTAACCGCTATCAAGAGCTGGTAGATCGGAGATACGCTTTCTGAATGGAATTGATCAACCTGGTCTTGCCTTATTATCACTGCGAGTGACGATGTTGGCGACACGTATGGTTTAGATAAACCCCAAACTATTATATCAGCCAAGCATTATGGCTTCCACTCAAAGGTATGACGGGAAATGCCCATAATCAGCAAGAATGTAAATCAAGTCAGCAACAATAACAGGGCGACGACAGTTGGCACAAATGTATATCTGACCTACAACGTAGTTGCTTTGTTTTGATACGAGGTCGAGATCAGCTCTGAGGGTGCTCAGAATTAACTGCCCTTGCATGCATCGCTCTAAAAACGGAAGTGTATATGCTCTGGAATGTAATGGCATTAATCATTGGGTCACAACGACGGATGAGCGACCATACCGCTTTGACTTTCGGTGAAATACCCTGCAACAGCGTGAAAACTCCCTAGTGCGCCCCGAAACTGATCTTTGACGGCTTTAACACAGCCCTGGTGTCATGAAAAGGTAATCTTAAGTTATAGCGCATGCAGATCGAGACCATTCTTTTGTCTATCACGTCTCTCGGTCCCAGACTCCAGACTCCATCTCCAGTATGACGCACATTTCTTGGTACAAATGCATACCTGAACTCATTTATATGCCAAGCTGCCTGCCTGCCGCTGGTATGGCCTCTTGGCAATTTTCCTCCAACGAGTTCTTATAACGTTCTTGACCGCACTCACTTCTTAAAACTATCCATCATGATGTTGCCGCATCGAGATAAATGGGATGTTCACTTTTCTACGATTGATGAAACAGTTTACATCGGTCGCGATGTATTTGTTATCGTATGGCTCATCTTTAATGTTCACCTTTCTGTATTTGCTAATCTTTTTATCTAGGTCTCCTCGACATTGTCGCTCTATAATGCCGTCGAATTACTTACCCTCATCATCCTCACCTTCAAAAGACGAGCTGGTCTTTATTTCTGGAGTATTCTGATAGCATCATTCGGTATTCTTCCTTACTGCCTGGGATGGCTCGTGGTTTACTTCGACTTTACTTACGACTACGTTGGCATGATTATTGAAACCATTGGATGGGTCCTCGTCATTAGTGGTCAATCCGTTGTTCTATACTCTCGGCTACATCTCATCCTCACCGATAAAAAGATACTGCGATCCGTGCTTATAATGATTATCATCAATGCGCTTGTTTGGGTAAGCTATTCCTGCTTAGTGGTATGGCAAGTGTGTTCAGCTAATGGTGTTTTAAGCATTCGACCATGACTGTATTGCTCTTTGGATCAGAATACAGCCCCATTGAAAACAGACGTGGCTTTAACAACGTCTTCAATATCGCAGAAAAGATCTCAATGTCTTTTTTCTATACTCAAGAGCTCATCATTTCCGGCCTGTACATCTGGAAGTCGATGGATATTCTGAATACGGCCTTCGGCAACACTCGAAGCATGATATACAGGTTATTTGCGATTAACTTTGTCATTGTCCTGATGGATGTAGCACTTCTGGCCATTGAGTTTTACAGCCTTTACGTCTGGGGACAGGGTATAAAATTGGTCACCTACTCCATCAAGCTCAAGCTGGAATTTGCTGTCCTCAGCGAGCTTATCGAGTTTGTTCGCAACCGCAGCGGAACTCAATCACGGCCAACAAAGAATTATACGCAGCAGAGCACCGTGGTACCACTGTCGGCTATGAACAGGGGAAACACCAAAGGTCGGCTGAGCAACAGTATGAACAGAAAGGACTTTATCCATGCCGGTGATTCTCGGACTGACACGATTATCGCAGCTTCAAATACGGTACCGGTACCGCCCGCTGCGGCTAACGACAGGATACATGTTGTGAGGGAGATCGAAGTGGAGAGTTTGTCTGCTTACCCGGGGAATAATCAAAGCACTGATGACTTATGGGGTCGTCAACCAGAAGAGCCTGAAAGAGCATTGGTGGGTAGGGCGTTGTAGCAAAAGTCCTAGAGTTTATAACAATCCCAATTATTCAGTCACTCAGGTGGACTATCCGTAGACAAGAACTATTTGGAGATGGGATTCTTGTACTGCTGCTCGATGGCTATATTCAACACCCGTTATATCGTTGTATAGCTTGACCCAGTCGGATCAAAACAACAACAGGCCGCAGTAATCTCTCTCCGACTTGTGTGCCTCACGCCCGGATTGTAGGTAGGTCTGAACGAATCACAGGCTAGAATGGATTTAAATGGCCAGACAGTTGTCAAATGAAATTGTGACACATTGCACCGCCCCTGCAGCGCATTCTGTACAGCCTGATTCTTGTCATCAAATAATGGTCATTCCGCGCCACCTAGGAAGATTATTTCTCTTCTTTTCAATTTTCATGATTCAATAATCAATATGGATCCCGCTTCCCTGGCGTTCGGCGTAGTTTCACTATCTATGCAGTTAGTGCAGACGACGAGCGCTATCAAAGACCTTATTTCAGCCTACAGGTCAGCAGGAAAAGAGCTAGATGACCTTTGCGACAGACTTGAAGACATTGAAACCGTTTGCCAATCGCTCGAATTTGTTCTTTCAGATGTCGACAACCCAAATCGGAAGCCTTGGGAAATAACCCTCCTCAGAAAGCTACATGGTATTATTCATGAATGCTATGGCAGGGTCTCCAACATCTACGGCGTCATCAGCCAGATATCTGCAAAGCACAAGAAAGGACGCAATCCATTAAAGAGCGCCGGCTTTTTATACCTGCAACACAAAGATCAGATTGTTTCTTGTACCAATGGGCTCGAAAAATCATTATCTTCACTTCAGTTACACATGACAGCAAACATATTGTACGTTACTTTCCATATTTGGTATTACGTTCTAATGTTTCAGGGCTCTGAGTATGAGGCCCCCTCAACAACCAAGCCAGCCAGGATCAGTCATTGCATCATTATCAGACACAATACAGCCTCATATTGAGCAGACATCCAACCAAGTAAACAATTCTATCAACGCAATCGGCCGCGAGTCAGTAGCTGTGGTGGAGCAGTGGAAACGAGAGTGCATGACAGTCGCCTTTATCCAGAAGATCAGAAGAAAAAGAACCAGTACTCTCTCAGCAGGCCGGAGTTCTGTAACACACGATGATTCGACATTCACCTTTGCATCCCCACTGCTGGGCACATATATTCAATTGTCAATACGGAGGGGGTCACTTGCGCCTTTCCGTATTACATTACGGATCCCACAGGTTTTAACACTCTACGGGGGGCCTACCGACCTTGGCATGAGAGTGAGGAATGCATTTTGGAACGATGATTTGGAAACGATACAGGATATTTTCAGCAAGGGATTACTCACGCCGGGTACGATAGTGAGACATGACGAATCCCGCTTTGGAACCGAAGGATCTTTGCTAGGTGTAAGTTCTCTCGCACACCCGCGCTGTAGACTTCAGCTGATATCTTACCAGCTAGCCATGTTACATAAATCTTATAAGGTCATCAAATTCTTGATATCTCACATGGATGATACTGATCAGAGGTATGATTAAATAAGGGGGTGGTGTGGCTTAAATCTAACCATGTGCTAATGGCTCAAGGGATCATATTTTTTGGCCCCAAGTCACGTTAGCAATTGCAAGAAACGACCATCTTGGTTGTGTCATCGAATATATAAATGCACGAAAAAGACTAATGACTACTCTAGATTTTGATGCCATAATATCGTGCGCCCAACCCCACCATGTCAAGGCTTGTTTAAACGCTTGCCTGCAGTTCTTTCCCTACGACTGGGAACCTTTTGGGGATATTCTTTTGGAACATATGAATCGCACCTTTTGTCACTTTCCCTCTATTATGAGAGACTCGCAAATAAGTGAATGGGCCTCCTTACTGGCATATGCTATGGGACGGGGGCTAAATATCTACAATCACCTCGAAGTACGCTGCGGCAAAGATTCTTTGGTTACGCTTCTGGAGGCCCACGATATTTCTGACGATGCTATTTTTGGTGTGCACCGCTGGATTGATATGCTGGAACTAGCAGGAGTCGACACAGAACGATATCTGCAGTCAGCGACGCAGTATTGTTTTGCCACTTGGGAGGACAGCAAAGATACAGACATCAGGCGAGTTCTTGCTGTGGGACACTATAAGGAGAAGCGTTTTCCATATTGGGTCGAGACGGTTGACGACGCGTGCCCGATACGTGATCTCCTTGTCGAGTTTCCCAATTTACGCCACGCGAAAGACACAAAGAATGGGCGTGGTTGGTTGAGAAATGCATGGGGTTATCAAGATTGGACCGATGTCAACCCACGGAACCTTCCAAGTTGGCCAGTTGCGCCTACTATTGAACGACGTCCACCAGACTACGCCACAATAATACAATTTGAAGACGACTACAGTGCGATATATGAATGGGCGGATCGGTTATGCACTTTGAGGGAAAACCGTTTTGAGCGGAAGCAGAAGCGCAAGCTTCGGAAACAAAATCGCGGAAGAGGATATAAGGATTATCGCTCAATGCCGGGAGCTTGGGTCGAATGATATTTATGACAGGCCGTTGAACAGGTTAACAATATCACCGCTTTTTATTGCAGTGAGAATGATTCAGGGAGCTAGTCCGGGCGCTACAATCAATTCTTTATTAAGTGCTAACGTAGGATGTGGCAAGACCAAGCATCCAGCTATAATTCTTAACTACATACAGGCAACAATGCTATGAAGTTGCTCTTTATCACGCTGATGGGCCAGTCGATTATGTACTCACCCAGGGAATATCCAGCTATGTAGTATCAGACGGGGAAAGTAAGTCCAAGATCTTTCAGTTTCGAGCACAGAACTCTAGCCTCGACAGTAGATACATCCGCAATTCGTGGTCAGCTGTCGGTATCACGGAATAATTGGTCCATCATAACTGCTTGATGTATATAGGGTAGATGATCTTCCTAGAACTGCCTATATTACGGCACGCGATAACTCTATAGTTCAACCGCCACATTCTACATCGCAGAAGTGTAATAATGTGAGAGGACCTCGCAAAATACGTAAAAATGTTCAGGACTTCATTCGAGCTTATCCAACTTGAACAGATACTTTGCGCAGTCGTGGACTTGCGAGCATCAGTTCAGCCGAGATAACATCGTCCGCTTTAAGTTTGATCTTCTCACTAAGACATTGCCATCTCAATTTGTACTCAACTTAAATAGTGTATATAGAAAACTCCCATGACATTTCTCTGGAGCCCTTCCTTTTGTGCTTACGCAAAGAGACCTCTGTGAGATGAATCTCCTAGTGAGCCCTGAAACAGGCCATATTACAGGGATGTTGCAACGCTCGGCTGAGGTGAGAATTCATTCTTCCTTTCGGGATTTCCTTATGAGAGTTTGAGAACATTCTTGGTTTTATGAATGATCAAGGCTGGCATTATTATGAATCGCGATGAGCTCGAGGATAGGGTTTGGAGAACCTTTTGGACCGAAGCCAGATGCCTCGAAAGTTAATTTGGAACTCATTTAAACAGTAAAGGTGGCTGGGCTGTTTTATCGGTATAGCCTCATGGAAGGAAAAGAGTTAAAAGGTGCTAGACCACTCGATTCGTCGTCTTGGGCATATGTATCTTGCTATTGATGCTCAAGAGCCAAGAAATGTCAGAAGCGAAAAGATAAACGTCAGCGCTTATGCCTCCACTATTAGGCAGTTTTTACAACGGTCGTCAGGTGACATTCCACAAAACAGGCCTTGAACCTAGACTTTTTCAAAACGCCATGCTGGTCCTGTGACCACGACACAGCCTCAACTTCGTCATAATATTAATCCTGCGAATAAAATGTCCCGCCGAGTCGGATATCGGCTGTGGCGGTGCTACCTCTTACGAAGCTTCACAGCCTCGTTGAATAGGGGATAAGGCGGTGGACTCGCCCAACCCACTCTGGATGACACCAGAAGATGAAAAGTATGTCCTTGGCGCATGGATTGCTACGTGTTGCGCCCCGCACATTTAAATGATAAATTGCCGCAAAGCCGTCCTCAGGGCATTAATTAGCGGGGCACATCATAGAATTTCTTCAGTATAACCTCGAAATAGTGGGAGGAGTTTAAACAACTACAACAATCTGCATATACATCCAACAAAATCTCTAGAGCATAGCATTCACATACATGTCTTCGCAACATCTTCCTTACCCCCAAGGTCAAGAGGGTAGTGCTCCCTCTTCACCGAGCTATCTGCTACAACTTCAGGCCCCCACTTCACCGAGTTGTCCAGGACATCCCCTTTCACCGAGTTGCTCGGGACATCCCCCTTCGCCAACTTGTTCAGGACATCCCCCTTCGCCAACTTGTCCAGGACATCCCACCTCACCGACTTGTTCAGCGCATCCCACCTCACCAACCTATCCCGGCCAGCCTTCCTATGCTCCTCTTCAGCTAACACATCAGCCCTATGCTCCTCTTGAGCTAAATTCTTTCCCCCCCAATGACCAACAAAGCCTATACCATCAGCATTCCCCAGTCTTTCCACCAGAGGGCTATGACGGTCTGCAACCCGTAGAACTTGAAGGGTCTCACATACAAACGCCTCCTCCAGCTACATATACAGAGTGGCAGCAACCACCTGAACACCATCAGTATGGTGGACCGCCGCCTACTCCGGCATCGCCAGGCTACGACCCAGATCAAAAGTCCTCGGTCGAACCTGTAGAAACATTAGAGGATGTCGAGGCCCTCCGAAAGGCCATGAAAGGCTTTGGATGTGACAACGATGGCCTAATCAAGGTCCTCGTAGATCCCAAATATGCCGACCCATGGGCCATGGAACAGCTAGTTCTTGACTATAACAGTTATTTCATGCGCGATCTAATAAAGGATATCACAAGTGAGACATGGCGCGACTTTGAGACATGCCTTCTCGCCTTGCTACGCGGACCCCTGGAGAACGACGTCTACAATCTCTCAAAGGCTCTCAAGGGACTAGGCACAGACGAAGATACCTTGAACGATGTTCTTCTCAGCCGCTCAAACGCCGATATCCGCGCCATTTCAGCTCAGTACAAACGCTACCGAGGCAAGGAGCTTCTCAATGATGTGAAGGACGACGTGGACGACACCCTCTTCATGCTCTACAGCATGGTTCTCTCTGCCACAAGAGCAGAGGACAGCGAATCTGTGATTCCTCCAGAAATCGACCAAAAGGTCGCACAGCTACAATGGGTGACCGAGGGAACAGCAGGGGCCAACGCAGTGGCGGTAGCTCAAATCTTTACCAGCAGCAACGATGCTCAACTACGAGCCATCAACGAGGGATACCGGAACAAGTTCCACCGAAGTCTTGACAGCGTCATTGAGAAGGAGTTCAGCGGTGACATGAAAGAGGTCTTGTTGCGGATACTCTATCATGCACTGGATCGTGCCCACGCTGATGCAAAGTTATTGAGCAAGCCTTTAAACAAGATGCTGCGCAAAGACCATCTTTTCATCAACAGACTTGTAAACCTCTACTGGGATCAGGGGCGTTTGGAGCAGGCGAAGCAGGCGTACAATATGGTGACCGGGACTTCGCTGGCTGAGAACATCAATGAGGTTCTTAGTGGAAACTATAGGGACTTTGCTTTAGCATTGATTGGAGAGAGGGAGTAGTTTGAGGATGCCTTTTGAGCACCCCAGAGATGGTATATCAGTTCCCAACAGGAAGCCCACGTGCTTGAAGGGAAGGATGATATGTGCAATGGTGTATGATCATGAATCACTGCAACATAGCTAATAGATGTATATTACTTCAAATGATAATCTATTTTGAGATACAATTTGCATATGCGTTTGGGTTGACTGCGTGACAAATATCCACGACTTGCGTATTTCTCCAAGACGATGACTGTTCAAAGCACTTTATATAGCTTGGCCCCAACGTAGCCAAGCTTCTCATTGTAACCAGATCGAGATCATGACCTGTTTCACTATCTAAAGCTATCCTCGGGTAATCAACGACTCCTCGGCCATGACTTTCCACTTGCTACCCCAGAGGGTTGGAGTACCCAAACAGGGGTCTTGGGGTAAGTCTCTAGCCAAGGTCCAGGTACTCCAACCACGGGATTGTACGGAATAGCGTTAGATGATTGGAAATAGGAAATTCCAAGGTAATGAGAACTGGTTATCTATCCATATGCATCCATGTATCTCTCTTGATTACGATCGTCTTGGCTGGTATAGTTTGCCCACTCTATCTTCGCTTGGCTCCAACTAGATACAACCCGGTTCACCATGTCTGTCTTCTTTAAGGAAATTCTACCGTACGTGTATGAACCAAGTCGAATTACTTCTGACTTCTAACTCCGTGTCAAGAGGCAATCCTATTCAGAAAGGAGATGTCGAGGCCCTTCTTGACCCTCTGCAGCTTACCATTCGTCCGGAGGAATCAGCAGACTACCAACTTCTGCTAGCAGCCATTCATGATTGTGCTGAGAGTGTTTCAAACCTTCCAGACTACCAACCCATACCAAATACCGAAAGATATCCTCGTCAAAACGTACGCCTGCCCGGAGAGCACGAGCAAAGTTACGGCCATGCCTGGGCCCATCGATTTCTCATTCAGGGCGATGAATCTTCCCGCTCAGCATTGACTGGAAAGTCCGTTTGCTTGAAGGACTGCATCGCCGTAGCTGGTGTACCGCAGTTCTTTGGTAGTGATGCGTTTCCCGCTTGGACGCCATCCACAGATGCCACTGTCGTGACGAGAATTCTCGACGCTGGTGCTGTCATAACTGGCACAGCGACTTGTGAAAACTTCTGCAACTCGACGGCTTCGTTTACCAGTGCCCAGGGCATCATTGATAATCCGCGCAGGGCTGGATACTCAGCTGGCGGTAGTACCTCTGGTGGCGCAGCTCTTGTCACAGGTGGTCTGGCCGACATTGCTATTGGAACTGACCAAGGAGGAAGTATTCGAATCCCAAGCTCGCTATGCGGTTGTGTTGGGTTCAAACCTACACATGGCCTCGTTCCATTCACGGGTATCACAAGTGGCGATCCAATTGATGATCATGCGGGACCACTTGCGAAAACAGTCGATGATGTTGCGGCTTGTTTAGATGCTATTGCAGGCTATGATGGGATAGACGATCGATCTCTCGGTGCGGCATATCCTGGATCCTTTGGCTTTCTGGAATCTTTAGCTGGCGCAACGGTAAAGGGAGTCCGCATTGGTGTTCTGAAAGAAGGTTACGACATCGATCTAGTGCAACCAGGCGTTAAACAAGCCTTCTTCGACACTATCAAAAGACTAAATGCTCTCGGGGCTATCGTCGAAGAGATCCCCATTCCTTTGCACAAAAAAGGCCCCTCGATCTGGACAATCCAACAGCGTATCTCAGGCTCAGCTGGCATTTTGGGCCAGGCCAACGGTCGTCGAGGGCTTTACCTGACCGAATTCGAAAAGGCTCGTCTTCCATGGACCTCTTCCGAATTTGAGAAATTATTCCCTTCGACCAAGAACACGGTTATCAATGGTCTTTACCTATCACGCAAGTTTCCTGGTCTGTACGCAAAGACAGTGAACATCGGGAGACAAATCCGCGACGCGTATGAGGAGAAATTCAAGGAGTACGATGCCATCATCATGCCTACAGCACCATTCGTCGCGCCGCGTCACGGCTCGAAAGATTCTGTGCTTAAGTCATTTGAGCCTACTATTGGAATGACGAGCAACACGGCTATTTTCAACGTCACGGGTCATCCAGCTTTGTCACTACCTGTTGGATGGTCACAGGCTGTTGATGACGAGACTTTGATGTTGCCTGTTGGGTTGCAGATTGTTGGAGGGCTCTGGCAAGAGAAGAAGGTTCTTCGAGTAGCGAAAGCGCTGGAAAGTAGTTTTGATTGGGAGAGTAGTGGTGTATCTACGGTGTAAGAGACGGAGGATATTATGAAGTGGACCATGGTGTTAAAGACTTTGTATGTAAGTCTAGGTGATCGTCAAATTGGCCATCGCTTTATGATGAGCCGATACTAAGCTAGAAACCTCTTTTCATTGTAATCATTTTTGTTTGTTATACGATACGACTTGATTCCATATTGTAGCACGGTGTCACCATAATCAATGGACCTTTCTGTTGCGCAGATCTCGGGTTCATTCTTATCTCTTCATTTCCACTGATTGGTTGCCATTTGGCTGACTTACCCTAGCCTACGATAAGTGACTATCATTATAAGTGGTTTCTGAGCCCCATTTTGTTAGTAGATTATCTTTCGGACGATGTGACTGCAGACAGAACCAACTCGATGCTACCCCAGACAAGCCCCGCTTACAACTCCAAGATAAACGACAGACTACCCCATTCTCCTCTCTTATTTCTATTCCTCTCCAACTCTTGGAGTCACTAATTCACAATGCGTGAAGAAATGGGACTTGATACGCACAACACCCCAAACAAGCGACAAAGAGTGGGTTATGGAGTAAGCGTCAATCTTCGCATGTGTCCGCATTGCGGGCGTACATTCAAGCGAACTGAACACTTGGAACGCCATGTCCGAACACGTGAGTCTTCTGCTATCTAACTGTACCGAACAGGCTGACGTGGTAGTTGGGTGATTAGATACGAAAGAGAAGCCTTTCCTATGTCCCTGCGGTGCATCCTTTGCGAGACGTGATTTGCTCACACGTCATCAGAGGATAGCGGAGCATGAGGGTGAAGTTCCACCGCCAGAGCCTGGGCGTGAAACTATAGTACCCTCGAGAAATGATAGTGCCATCGGGGATTCAGATTTGGCTGCGGCTGTGTCACTCTCTGGGTTGAGTGTTGACCCATGGTTCTATGCAAGAACACAGCAGACGATACAAGTTCCTGTTGCTATTGGTGAACAGGCCCAGGTTCAACAACAAGCGAGTACAGATGCAGACCAATTCGTTCCCAGTTTTCTATCTCCACAGATGCTTGATAGTGGTCCGTACATATCATCCTGGATATACATAATTGCGGATCAAACACTGACTTAATCAAGGCGTCGACTTTGATACGCATTTCCGCGAGTTCACCAGCTTCCTTGACGGAGTAGGTTTATCTGCTGAGTGGAGCCCATTCTTTGGTGATCCTGATAGGAACCAAGACCCGATTGACCCTGGGTTGGTTAATGGTGATAACGAAACAACGACTGCTCGACAAGGTGCTCCAACAAGAGCTGGTACACCTTTCAGCTCTTGGTTACCATCTGCACCTAACGGCAACAGGATAACCAACTATGTATCAGACACAGATAGTAAGTCATTTTTGAACAGTATCCAGCGCAATTGCTGATATAAGTATATAGATCCACGGGCGATTGACCCTGAAACTCGTCCTTTCAAAGTGACCGAGGAGCAAAGGTCCAGGATAAAAGCTTCCATCAAAGACTATGCCCATTTGCTGGATCCTGCCTTCTACGTCCCCTCAAGACATGCCCTCACGCGATATGTGACCTCTTTCTTTGGTGGTTTCCATCCTCACATGCCATTCATTCACATACCGACATGGCAGATCAACGACCATTCACCCGAACTGATCTTTGGCATCGCTGCCATTGGAGCACAGTACTGTTTCGAGTCTAGAGCTTCAGAAAGATTGTTCTTTGCGGGTAAAGCACTATTGATGGAGAGGCTGAAAGAGCACGGAGACGTTTTTGGCTTATCAACTCTTCCTATTCATCATGCCATAGTAGGGAATGGTCGAACCATCAGCGAGAGTGAGAAGGAGTTATCCGTCGAAACTATTAGAGCTCTGATCACGTTGATGGGCTTTGCCACTTGGGAACCTAAAGCATCCATGGTACAAGAATCATTTACTTTACAAGGTATTCTCACGCAAGTTCTTCGAAATTCTGGTCTTGATGATGTCGACTCCCCGGCCTCGCCCACGCCATCAGATCAGCCTAGTAACGGAAACTCACTCTGGCATGAATGGAAGACATGGATAAAAGAAGAGTCGAATAGACGATCCAAACTCATTGGCTTTTCCTTCTTGCATACTCACAGTATCGCATACAACGTTTATCCAACGCTCCGCAGTAACGAAATTGGCCTTCGCTTGCCGTCCTCTACAAAGGAATGGAAAGCACCAACGCCAGTATTATGGCGTGTCGCTACAAATGAGGTTCAAGAACCGCAGCTATTCTTCCGGGAAGCACTGTCATTATTGCTTAAGAACAAGAATGACTCTGCCCCGCTGCTGCCGATTCCTACACCGTTGGGAAACTATGTCCTGTTGCACGGGTTGCTTCAGAGGATACATATTGTGAGAGATTTGAGTCTCCCGGTTACAAGCAGCTCAGCTGTTCTCCCTAGCGAGGAGGTTGAGAAGTTAGAGTATGCTAACGAGATCACCTTGATGGATCGTGTACTAACAGGTGTTGCAGGCGTGGCCTCCGATCATGGACCTCATGCTGGCAACAAGCCCCAGAGTCCTCTCTAGACCCAAATAATGATAATGGACCGATTCCATTTACATCCAGCTCCCTCCTTTCACTAGCTTACGTACGCATATACCTGCATTTAGGCCCTTATAGGCATTTGGAAACACGAGATCCACAACGTATCGCAAATGCTATTGCAAGCAGTCCGGATATAGAGAGGAGTGATGGTGTAATTGCAGCTCTTCTCTATGCAGCGCACATGATTGGAATCCCGGTACGACTGGGCGTTGATCGTGTTGCTCGAAGTCAGGCATTCTTCTGGAGTGTGAGACACTCACTCAGTGGCCTTGACTGTGCTATCCTGCTAAGCAAGTGGCTGAGCAAGTTGGCAGAGACCATGTCTGGATGTCCGTTGAGTGGTAAATTACCCATATTACACCGTTATCATGGTACTGACTTCTACATACAGACAGCGAAGATCGAATTCTCCATTGGGTCAGATGCATCGTCGAGGAAGCATACACTGTTGTCGACTTTGATCGAGGGAGAGATGAAGAACACTCTAATCTTCTGGATTTTGGGAACCCTGCTAATTTGAGTTTGGCTGTTTTAAATATCTGGGCACATTTCTTTAAAAGTAATACCCAGTGGCCGTTCATCAATATTATTGGAGTTGGGTTGGAGAAATATCGTGAAATACTTATTCACGGGAAGATTTAAAGATTGACCTCGAACATCAGAAGGGCAGGTCTCTTGCTGTCCATTCTGTATCACAGGGATATGCGGGCCAGCAGTGCTTCTTGAGAAAAAAGCTTTACATATCAATACTGGTATCTACTTCCGAGATGCCGGCATAACAGCTCCTTTTGGTGGCTTATTCTTCTTCTTGAACTCATCGCACATTTGCTCCATCGTCACCCATTCAACGCCTTCGTGCTTGTTGATATGCTCAATCAGCCTGTTTCGTCAGCCATGTTATTGCATCATCATTGGAGTATTTCTCCTTACCTCTCGTGCATCAGAAGCGCATGGGGTCGACCAGACACATCGGGATGGCATGTGATGGGGAAAACACAGATCTCATCAGGATCATCAGCATACTCTCGGTAGAAGTAGTCGAAGTGATCTCGCCATAGATCCTCGACGTCTCGGGAGTTGACCCAGCCATGACTGTTGGGACTGTCTTTGATGAACATCATTGGTGGAAGACTATAAAAAGTCAGTATTGCAAATAGCAAACCCATGATTAGGGTTTTCAGTGGGATCTTTCGTACTGGGATAAAAGTTAACTCTCGCTCGAAGTCGCTATCCGACATTACTCACCTCATCTAGATACCAGTTCGCTGGAATCTCAACAAGGCCCGTATCCTGGCCCTTGACCAATGGCTTCATCCAAGTCTCAGCCTTTTGTGTGTAATCAATCTTGGTCCAGCTGTCATTGGTTCGCAGCCAGTACATATGGCAATCATCATGAGACATCGAGTGATCATATTCGATGCCATAGCTTAGCATTAAATCCACGCCTTCCTTGCTGGTTTCCCACCATGGAGCAACACTTCCGCGCGGTGGCTTTCCGCAGAAATCTGTCAGCATTTTGTGTGTCTTTTCCAAGACATCACGTTGTTGCTCGAGAGTCATATCGGAAGGATTCTCGTGGGAGTATCCTACCACAGGACGTCAGTCGGTTTTTGGCTAGAACCTGTACACAAAGACATACCATGCAGACCAATCTCGTGGCCTGCGTCGCGAACCATCGCGCATTCTTCGGGAAAGGTCTCAAGACTATGGCCCGGGATGAACCAAGTTGCTTTAATGTTATACTTGTCGAACAATTTGAGCATTCGACGAACTCCATGTGTTCCAGCGAATAGACCACGGGAGATATCGCTGGGTGAGTCTTGGCCGCCATAGGAACCAAGCCATCCAGCGACGGCGTCGACATCAACGCCGTATGAGCAGAGGATTCTCTTGGGCATGGTGGGGTAACCGTGGATGTTGATGACTTTGGGTTGTTGGTTGTAGTTCAATTGGAGCTTGAGAAAACGGAGCCAGGTTCAATAATGATGTTTCTTAGATATAAACTCGTTGGATAATAACAGTTCAACTTGCCGAGTGCAACTGGGGTTAGAAATACTTCCCACTTACGAGACCCTCGGCACGAAGTTGCTTTGCGGCACTCTCCCCGCGTCACCCCGAGACCCAAGATTACACTGAGTCCGATAACAAGTACCGTAGAGGGGTAATAACGCTTATCAACCTCCACTCCCCTATCACAGCTGTCATAGGGTAGTATCACCCCAGTTCTCAACATACGCTAGTCTCCAACTCCAGCACTATGCTCCAACGCTCTTATCACGCTGCGGGCAAGATCTTCCCCCAGAATCTACCAGGATGGTTTACCCCATGCCTTATCATTGGGCTCTGATACAGAATCCTCGAGGAACAAGGTCCTTGGTATTGCTGGGTTATTGATAAGTTGAGCTTAGCGAGACGACTACCATTAATTGACAAGTAATAATAGGCTGATGGCTCCCACGTTTTGGGTTCTGTAGCATGCCGTCTTTCCACCATTTGTTATAAACAATATGACTTCGACCAACATGAGTTCTTCAGAAGGCGAGAAGGGCGGCAAGCACGATTCTGGTATACTTAGCACAGGGAGTATTGAGCTTGGAAGACAAGAGAAAGTCGACGATGGAGAGGTCTTCAAGCAAGGCGATGGTGTTGTTGATTTCAGAACTGTCGGGTGGATTCAGGCTTCTGTCATCTTCCTCAAAGGTATTCTTCTCATATCCACTCTCCTGCAGGGCCAGCTAACATCGGAAAGTCATCTTCGCGACCGGTGTTCTCACCATCCCATCTGCAATGTTCGTCCTCGGTGCTCTCCCAGGCGCCATTAACGTCCTCGGCTGGCAGGGACTGAAGACATATTGTGCCATCATCCAGGGAAACTTCCGCAACGCACATGCGGGATGCCACTCTATCGCTGATATGGCCAACGTGGTTGGTGGCACTTGGCTGAAGGAAGTTGTTGGAGTCCTGTTTCTGGTCACCTACGCTATTGTGGGTGCAAGCGGCATCTTTGGTACATCTGTTGCGCTCAACGCTTTGTCCAACCACGCTCTTTGCACCAATTGGTTTATGCTGGTTGCTACAATTGCTGTTCTCATTCTTGCCAGTGTTCGAAAGTTTGAGAAAATAGCGTGGCTTACGTGGGCTGGCTTCTTGACTGTTTATGTTGCTGTCTTTATTGTCGTGTAAGTTCTACCCATCTTCATCTCGGACTGTTTCTTATATGTCATCAGTGTTGGCGTTACTACTCTAGACCGACCTGCCGCGGCACCTCAGACCGGAGATTACGACTTTGGATACCATGTCATCGGAAACCCGACCTTTGTTGCAGCAATCACCAGTGTTTCGACCATCTTTTGCTCGGGTGCTGGCACTTCTGCCTTCTTGCCTGTCATATCAGAGATGCGTAGGCCAAGGGACTACAACAAGGCCGTATATCTGTGCATGGGCATCGTCACCGCTTCATACCTGACTTTCTCGCTCGTCGTTTATCGATACTGCGGAAAATGGGTCGCTTCACCATCTTTGGCCAGCGCTGGTGAAACCATTAAGAAGGTTGCCTATGGTATTGGCATTACTGGCCTTCTCGTCAGCGCTTGTTTATACGTCCACGTCGCAGCCAAGTACCTGTTCGTCCGACTTCTCCGCCACTCAGATCATTTTCAGAAGAACACTGTCACTCACTGGGCAGTCTGGCTGGGCTGTACCACGGCTATGTCAGCTGTGTCATTCCTGCTCGCCTCTGGAATTCCCATCTTCAACTACCTTCTTGCTCTGGCTGGAAGCCTCACCTTTTCACCCCTCGCTTTGGGCCTGCCAGGTTATCTTTGGGTATATGATCACCAGCACTATAGACAGGGCAAACTATGGCAGATTGTGGTTTACTACCTTAACTGGTTGATGATTGCGCTGTCTGTCTTTCTGACGATTGGTGGAACCTATGGAGTCATTCAGAATATCATTGATGCGTATGCCAATGGTCTAATTGGGGGGGCATTTTCCTGCGAGAACAATGATCGATAGACAATATCGCTCAAAATAGATGCTTGGAAAGCTGTCTTTGGATTCAATTGCGTTAATTTCTCTTTAGGACTATTGTTCTAGATCCTATAAGAGGAAGATAGCTTTCTATGTGTATAATTATACTCAGTCTATGCCGATGATAATCTGTTGAAGCTCCTATGCCTTCCAACCAATCAGCAATCGTTCGGGCGAATGGTTTAGTGGTACTAGAGAGTTATGAACCCGAGCTTCGCCAAGTGCCTAAAGGGGACATATA